>HG738137.1:23814421-23901294 GCA_000499405.2 Onchocerca volvulus | reverse complement strand
CACGAATACTTTCGACTTTCTCCAATACCAGTTTAACTTCTGATGCAAGTTTAATCAAATTCATTCTGATAAGGTAGGATATGGACTTCCTATCCCTTCTTTTCATGCTTCTGGTCGGAGTACTGCCATCAGCTTCCATTATCTTCTTTTTTTTTTTTGCCAAATAAACAACTTACCTGCCTTTTTGTTTTCTGTTCCTGTCTTGCTTCACCGGCTCAGCCCCCAAAATTTGTCGCTCCTTTTCTTTCTGATAGTGACAAAATAATAAGTTGAATTCTGTTCTTCTGTTCTCACAGTTTCTTCTATTTTGATGTTTATTCACTTGGTAACGAACCTCAAACTTGGGTAATAAAACCTTTATTATAATTAATTTATAAATCAACATACGCAACAATAATTGCAACAATTATATTAACAATACAATTCCGATAATATTATGAAGAGATTATAATGTAAAAGAGAGGGGGGGGGGGGGGGGGGGGGGGGGATAGGTTTGGTAACGAAGAAGAATTAGTTTATCACCGGCTGGTCCACTCGACCGAGCTGATGGTAGCTTGTTAGTTGAAATGATTTTGTAATCAGGACCCCATCCCATCTTCTTCGTGTATGGGGGGTCATGGTACATTGTAGAGACAAGAAAGATCCTTTGTTGTCTCGGAAGCATGCGTCTTTGATGCGCATAAGATTGTGCTTTAGTTAGCTGATGATAAGAAACAGCTTTTTTAAGCTCATTAACTGGATAGACAAAAATGATTCTACAATCAACTACATGAGATATGCAATGTAAAATTTTAAACAAAGGGATCACTGATTTTTTTTTTTTTCTTTTATCTCGCGATTTCAGCGACAAATATGTTTTTGAATTCGTAAGTGATTTTTATCGTCTATTTTACTACAGGAATTCGATTACTATTATTTGTGAATACATCCGATTATATGGCAACATCCGAATCTGCGGGAATACGATTAGCAGTACATAGTCCAACGGATTTTCCATTTCCGGATACATTTGGTTATAGTGCACCTGTTGGTTTTGCTTCTTCATTTGGCCTAAAAAAGGTTGTAAATATTCCATTTTAATTTAATTTTTGGCAAAAATTTTTGCATTTAATAGATTAATAAAAGTTTGAAAATTTCTTTCCTTTTTTTATTGAATTTTGTTATTTTTTGAAAAATTTGAAATTTCATATTTATAATAAATGGTTGCACCAAAATGTTTAATGTTTTAGCATGTTGTTCAAAGATTATCGGCACCATATGGTGATTGTCAAAGAGAGAAAAAAATGAATTCAAGCGTTTACATTTATGGTGATTATGATTATAATCCGGAAGTAAGTTATATCTTCATATTATCAATTTTATCATGATAAATATTTAAGTCGTTTTTTAAGCGTTAAAATATTTTAAAAAGCCTAAAATTGATCAATAACATATTCTTTATTGTTATTATTATTATTAGCCATGTCCGGCAACGAGGAGTGTGGTCGGTCCAGCTAGTCCATATAAATAAAACTGTTAAAAGAAAAAAAAAAAAAGTTGATATCTCTATGCAGAAACATGCGCCTATTCAAATGCAACTTGTATCAAAATTCCCCCGATTAAGAGATAAACAAAGTAAGATCAACCAATCAGTAATTCTGTTAATGAATCAGCGACTGGTTGACTTCACTTTGTTTGTCTGTTAATCGGAGCATTTTGGCAGTAAACATGTTTATCCTTACGGACAGGCAAAAGAAAGTAGATACATCTATATAAAAACATTTACTTATTCGAATGCAACGTTGCATCAAAATTTCAAAGCAATCGGTGGAAAACTTGCAAAGTTGTGTCAAAAGTCACAATGAACATTTGCATATTCATTCATATAGATAGATTAATATCTTTTGACTCTTGTAAAACATTGCTATCTTATCAATTTTATCACAATGAAACATTTGATGTTTTATTAAGCATCGGAATATTTCAAAAAGCCTGAAATCAATCAATGGCATATTCTTTATCATTATTATCACTCTATAACTTTTGTAAAAGATTATTATTACAAATTATCTTAAATGTAAACTACAGGGATGTCACAGAAGTTGCTTTCAAAATACACTACTTGATAAATGTGGTTGTGGTGATCCACGTTTTCCGGTTCCAAAAGGAAGGATACATTGTTCCGCTTTTAATGCTACAGCAAGTAAATCAATTCTTTACATTGTTACATATAATATGATTTAAAAATTTTTTTCTTAAAAATTTGAAACAAAAAAAATCATGTTTTTTGTAGGAGGTTGCTTAGAACGAACAATTGATGAAATCGGTGATTTTCATCATATTACGGATAATCTGAAAGATTGTCAATGCAAGCAATCATGCGAGCATGAAATATATAGTGTCACTTTTTCCGCTTCTAAATGGCCATCTGGTGCCAGCGATGTCTGTATTTTTCTTTTTCTTATCTCTCGAAATTTTTTTTTTTAAAAATTGCATTAAACTTTTGCTATTCAATTATTTGCTCAAAAATGCTAAAAATAGACATCGATCTTTTGACACATTTTACAATAATGGCATTAAAGAAATCAAGAAGGCCTTTCTAAGAATTTCCGAATAATGTCATTTAAGCCGAAAGTATTCCATTTCATTCATTCACTTGATTTTACAACTTATCATTATTATAAGGAATAAAAAAAAATGAACAGAGAATAAAAATTTCATTTTATATCTCTTCATTTATCATTTTATATCTTTTTACTATATTAATTATATCAACTTTACATGCAATATATTATATTCTTATAATTCACAAGTCGACAATAATATATAAATTTTTTATTGTGGATATTGATAATGAAGAAATTTTATAAATTTTAAATAATAAAATTTCAAAAATAAATTCTTTTAGTTTAATTTGATTTTTTTTTTTTTGTATTTCCATTTTATCTACTTGATAAGTTATCTTCTTGACATGATTTAATTGCAATTCCAGCTACGACAAACGGTAAACTTCATTTTAATCCAATTGATTAACTTATTCTTTATTTTTTTAGAATTAGAACATGCATGTATGTGATGTGTTACATAGATTGTTTCATAGATTATAAATACAGTTTTAACGATTATGAATTGCTAGTGATATTGTGATTAGTTATAATTAACACATCAATTGATCTTTTATTTCCATATTTGATTAGTGTTTTAACTATTTCTTTTGTTTTTGAAAATTACGCAGAAAAGGAAAACAAATTTTTATGAATTTCAGTAACTTTCAAATTTGGGATTTTTTTTTCCCAAATTCTTAAGGATACTGCATGTTTTATCAATTACTTTATCATTATTTATTTATTATCAATATTTTGCACTAGTGATATTCTTTTCCAATGCTAATTTCAGCTTGGAAATTGTGATCCAAATATGAGTGATGATGAATGCAGGAAATTTTATGCTAAAAATGCAGCAATGGTTGAAGTTTACTACGAACAGCTTAATTATGAACTTCTGAAAGAATCTGAAGCATATGGTGTTAGCTTTTCGATTTTTCATGATATATCGTTAATTAAGTAATCAAATTTTTATAATATCTTCCTAATTAAGCAAATGCAAATTTTCATCATCATTTTAATTGCTATAAGAAATTCAGCAAAATTAAAAAATTGTTTGTTCTCTGATTCTATTTAATAATCTATTTTAAATAATTTAAACCATTGCTTAATTGGTAACTACATGAAAAGACTATTAAGAAATCTATTAAAAAATTTGTGAATAGTATAATTAATTATATTTACTACAAGATAATCAGATTTTTATCTTCCTCACATGTTACATATGAGAATATTAATTAAATCATAAATTTAGCTTGTCAACTTATTAGCTGATGTTGGCGGACATCTTGGTTTGTGGATGGGTATGTTTAGTTCATGTATATTCAAATTCAAATTTTGCTAATTTCTGCATTACTTGAACTAACAATTAATTCAAAGTGAAGAATTAAATTTTACAAAAAAACTCGACAACTTGGGTGAAACGAAAATTTTAAAATTAAATCAGAAATTGATGATAAAATTACAAATTTTGTAATATTTTAGAGAAAAAAGAAAAGTAAATCATATCATACTATAAAAATAATAAATTCTTTCACTTGTACAATAAGAATCATTAAGTTTTCAAAGCTAAAATATGAAATAATAATATGAGATAACACAGATCAGTTGATATTTCTTTTCGCTAACTAATGGCAAATATATATATAATTAATGAATTTGATATTCTGATACTTTTTATTTATTAAGCTTTAAAAAAAAAAAATAAATTTTAAAATTATAATGTGATTAAATAGAAATCATCTTAATGTTCAGCACTTAATAAGCCACTAATTGTAAAACTGATAAAAAGGATAAAAATAATTTAACATGAAATTATCATTTCAGGTTTTAGCGTCATAACAATAATTGAATGTGCTGTATTGTTCTTTGATCTCGTGACACTATGCTGCAATAGGTTGAAAGAGAAAAAAGAATTCAGGAAAACCACAATAATACAAGAACGACAAAAGAAACAAAAACAAAGTAAAGAACAATATGACGAAGTTATCGGAGAAGAAATTCCGAAAGGAAATGAGAAAAACGAACAATTTATTGAATATTATGATAAGAAAGCGGTTCAAGTTTGATATTATAAATTAATCATTAATTTCTAATCTTTAAATAATAATAATGCTGATGATATATCGAATATATCAGTGATTTAATTATCTACGAGAAGTGTATAATTAATCAGGATCAATTAAGAAAGGCTATTGAATTTTTAAAATTTAGTAAGATTAAATGACTTTGTTTCATTTGAAACTTTCCATTTTAATAAAAATTATTTTTTTGGGTTATCCAAAATTTGTTAAACATTATTGTTATCAATTAGCCTTCATTTCAGTTGTAAGATCCGGAATATTCGAAAAAATTTACAACTCAAAATATTCATCTACCCTATGACTGACTGTAAAATATCGAAATTTTAATATATGTCAGTATGAATAGAATTAATTAAAAATAAACTGAAAAAGTGATACATGTGAGAAATGGAAGGGATATCTTTTAATTAACATTTTGAGAAAATTTTGGAAAAGTTTAAATATTACAATTAAAAATGATGCCAGGAAATGAAGGAATACCTTCCATTCAATATATCTAGGTGCCAATTTTAGACAAGAACTTTCGAAAAAATTTGAAAATTGTAATTTGCTATTTTAAAACTGATAATAAATGTACCATATGGATTCCAATTGTGAAAACAACTCTAAAATTTCAGTGAAAATAAAACTGTTAATGTATATTTTTTTAAATTATAATTTGCATAAATTATTTTTAGTATCAAAAAATAAACTAAGCTATATTTATCCTTTAATTAATTAAACAGTAATTTGCATAATTATCGACTTAAATATTATCATCATTTAATTCCGGGAATTTTTATTTAATCAAAATTATTTTTCTTCCTCTGTTAATTGTTATATTTGTTAGCTGATCTCATTTAATGCATTATTTTGTTGTCAATTGTTGTACAACATTATAATGAATTAAAAGTCATATTATGGCAAGTTTATATATTGAAATGGATATATAAAAATTAAAATTGAGATAAATATGTAAAAATTAGAAATAATTGATGAATAAAATAAAAATCTATCCTAAAATAATAGTAATAATATATCTTAATGCTTCATATGATGCAAAAATAAATTTTCTTTGCTAAATGAATGATTAATTGGATCAGTTGAAAATTTTTCATAATTTTTGCGGGGAAAGTAATTTTGTGAAAAAGACGATTCCTGTTTGAAGAAAGAATTTATTAATAAACGAAACAGTTACGAACAAATATTTATCAGAGAAATCTAAATAAATTTATTATTGGCTATTCTTTCTTTTGTCGCTCGTACAAAAGAATACTGCCCCTTAATTGTTGATTGTTGTGTTGATTCGAATCGAACTGTAGTTATGTCCTGTCAGCGTAACTCCGAAATTGAACTCTTGTAGAAAACTGACTTTTGCTCCAGAATCCGATTTTAAATCCTTTCGGGTTCTTCCTGCTCTTCCGATCTCCAAAGTTTCACCTTATGATTGGTCAATCTCACTTTCTTTATATGTTAACCGGAGCGTTTTGGCGGGAAATATGTTCATCGTTTTGGCGACAAACATGTTTATCGCTTTGGTCTCTTTGAAGCTATCTTCGCGCTTCTTACCTTTAACACTCCTTACATTTTTTGGATTTTTCTGACAATTTTAATGCTACTGAAAAATTGGATTTGTTAAGATTTTTGTTAAAAATATATTATTGATTTTGGAAATCCTCGATAAGTTAATGACTTGTTTTAATTAGAAAGCATTTAATCATTCGTAAATCCAATTTTTCGAATCCAATTTCAGTTTCTTCCTAGGTTAGACTAATATTATCATGAAACAGATGAATGAAATTAATTGCTTCAGACATTAAAATTCTTGCTTTATTTCTTACGAAAATTCTTAATAGATAAATGAATGAATTTCTCTAACCTAGAATAATTTAAATATTTCTCGATCGTTAAACTAAAAATAATTTCGTACTATCTGAATAATCATATATTATCCAAAACGTGATACTAATATAAATTAAATAATTTAAATTTTAATCCAATTACACTCGAATATAATGTTTAAAAATTAAAGCTAAAGTAAATCAAAATTTTAATCTACTATATTTCAATTTAAAGATGTCAGAGAAAGGTATTATTTTCGACAACGTCTCTTGACATCATCCCAATAATTATCGATTTCATATAATATGTCTTGTTCACTATTGAGATGACAACAAACATAACAAAAGACAACAACAATTTCAAGGTTTTCTTAGCAGACGATATATCATAACAATACACTCATGTTATTTTATAAATTTTCTTTATTTTTCTCAAATTTCCTGAACAAATTTCACACTGTATTTTATTTTATTTTTTTCTGAAAAAATTTCGATCTAAAATAAATAAAATTTTTTTCCCGTTTTTTCTGTTCTTTTTTTTTTTTTTTTTGTTTTTTTGTTAAAAGGGAAATTATTAAACTGTAATAATTCTCAGTGATTCTATTTTAAAAAGCATTCCTATGATGTAATGGAATATTTATCTGATAAAATTTATTTTTTTGATATTATGGATACAGATAAATCAAATATTATTCATAAAGCTGAATATTTATGGAAAAAAAAGGAAAAAATTTTTCAAATTGTAGGAGAATAAATTTCAATTTTTTATTTCCTCGTTTCACTAACGAATGAAAGAAATAAATGGAATGATAATTGAATTTCAATCGATTGCATTAATTGAATCTCACAACAAAATTCAAATTATCATCCATTTATTTGATGGGAAGTAAAAGTAAATATATGGTGGCAAAAAAAATTTTTGACGTTTGTTGACTCATATCATCAATAAAATATGTATTGATTAGATACAATCACTCTTCTCTTCTGCCTCTTTTCTGCATGATAAATTTTTGCTTTGTTATTAAAAGTTCCTGTTGCATTGTGATTAAAAATTGCAAATGACAAGTGTAATTAAGAGATTTAACTGTTTTTCTTTTTTTTTTTTTTGCTTTTCTTTTTCGAAATTGAAAATTTGAGACATTTTTTTTTTCTGGAATATTTTCTATGTTTGATAAATCTAATTAACACATATTAAAGATGCATCCTTTTTGAATACATAAACCATTAAATGACATCATTTTATTTGATATATGACACGCTAAATGACACGATGAACATGTTAAATGACACGATGACAAGCCGAATGATAGGATGATAAGCTGAATGATAAGATGACAGGTTAAAATGATACGATGACAAGCTGAATGACACAATGAAATGTCCACCCATAAAATCAATACTGTTACCTTACTATTGTAGGAGGGATTTTTTTTAAAAATGATGCAAAGAGGGAAGATAAGGATTGCGACGAACAAGACAACAACTGATAATGTTTCATAGCAATATTTGGGATTTGAGGCGTGGTCTAAAGTCTCTCTCGAGACATGGCTATGTTGTGTGACATGCAACAAGGCAAGGATCGATAGGCTCAAGGAATTGTTGAGCAGGAGAGGATATTTGTTACCAACAATAGTCGTCGAATGTTGTGTTGTTGCTGTTGCTTGCATCCTTATAACTGTGCTTTAGCACTTAGCGTCATCGACGCAACAATCGTTGGTATTCTTACATATCGTACTGCTGATTTATTATATCGATCCTGGGATGATACGTAAGGTTTTTTTCCTTTTTTCTCTTTTATTTGAAGTAATTTTTAGAATTATTACTTAAATCTTAATTTAATCGATGATTAGAATAGAATAGATGAAAGAGTTGATTATTTCATCAATTTCATTATCAGCTTTTATTAGTGGATAATGTTTTGATTAATTAGTCTCGTTAAATTTTGTTTACAACTCAATTAATAAAAAATCAATATATTCAGTCCATAAATACTAATATAGCTTACTAATGATATGACTAATTATACTAGTGATTATATTAGTGATAAATAATTATGATTGTATATGAAGAAAAAAAATTATGATTATATATGAAAATCATTCAATGATTTTTTATATATAATTGTAATTTTTGATACTTTCTGGTAGGAATTTCGAAACTTTGATAAGCGAAGAAAGAAAAAACGTCTTCTCAAATTTCTCAAAATAATGAATCACAAGATTTGTTTTCAGTATTAACTCTTTCACAATATAAAATACTAATTATAATGGGAAGTTATCATTATAATTAAAAGATTGGAAATTATCGTAAAATTTGTCTTATATGGACGTATAATTTTTTTATTTATTCATAGAAGATTCTTTTAATGCGTTGAAATTCATCGAGCGTGACATCGTCACTAAAGAATAACTTTTTAATTTTACTCGCTGATATCTTCCTTAGCAATTTAGCGGTATAAATCGAAGTAATTTTTCGTCCACTATCAACTAATCAATTTAAACTGAAAAATTTTCCATAAGTATTATTCTGGCAGAACTATTCAATGAAATGCTGAGTAATAATGCTGAGGTGATTGCAGAATTTAGGAGAAAAGAATTGCTAATATTTAAATGATGTTAATGATTTTTGTAATAATTGCAGTAATTGGATCGATTTTGGCATGCTCTTAATTCTGTCCAGTTTTTTCATATGTGAATTATTAAGTTTTATAACATTAGCCGTTTCCCGTCGATGGAATAATTCACGTTACGTACTGCCACGATTAACGCTACTTACCGGTCAATTTGCTGTAACAACATCCATTTCCGTTATTTTAATCCTATATTTTATGGGATTTATCGATAAACTCAATGATATTGTTATCAGTTCATATGAGGTATAAGCTTGTATTAATTATATATCTTTTCTGATTTCTAATAATTGTCAATAATTTACCCAAATTTCTGTCATCTAATCTTCTCGACGATAATAGGTTGATCGGGATTATTATTATCTTGTTTAAAATTTGAAAAGAAAGAACTATCAAAAGTAAATTAACTTTGTGCCAACTTTTTTTTTAGTGTGATAATAATAATGATAATTTTTAAATATGATAAGAATAGTAACAATTGCAAATTTCCAGAAATTTTCCTTCTATTTCAGTACTGGGCGAACAACAAACTTAGTGAAGAAGATCGTAAAAGAGCTGTTAATGATCTATTCAGTTATGCCGTTGGTACTTTTATTGCTGTATTCATTTACACAATATATGAATTGTTTGAATTGTATATTACCCGAAAATATCAAAAAACTCTCAATACACCACCGGAATTCATTCCTGTAAGGAATCAGGAACCACCACGATTAGCTGGACCAAAATTAAGCATTGATGAACCTCAACATGTCCCGCCACCACCCTACAATCCGCAATATCGTTAATTCAATCATTCTTTATCATTTTTTTTTTCTGATACCATCAATTGACTAAACTGAATCAGTAGTGGTGCATCGATAAACTTCTGCAAGTTTCATTCCCGAATATTTGATTGTTTTTACGATATATGCTTATCATGTAAACGATAAGTTTTGCTTGTTTCATGATAGCTTTTAATTTTTTTTTTCTTTTTGTGTGTTTACAAAAAAAAAACTTGATCTCGATATAATCATCTCATCGTACATACTTTTATCTTAAACTTTAAATCAAAAAAGTAATATATACAAGCGATAAGACTCGAATTTAAAAAGCCAAATTTAAATCCGAGAATAATATCAGTGAAAGTTAAACTTCAATTTTTGTTATATTACACATACTTTTATCATCGAGAACAATTTAATTTGATTAGTTTTAAACCGAAAACATTATTTTGACTGTATTCATCAGCGATATTTGCTTGGTTCGGTCCATTTTTTTGTCATTTTCATTCTCACACAAATCGATTTTAAACGGCAAAAAAAAATTCAATATAATTTTTTTCCTTTTAAGTCAAACATCCTCTTTCTTTCCTGCCTTTGTTTTCTTTTTTTTGAATATCGAAAATTTTCAAATTTTTATTATTTTTCGAAGCTAAGTCAAGTTCACATTTGATTGTTAATAATTTATGTCAGAATTTGAAGGTTTCATTTCAAATGGAAACTTTTTAAAACAAGGCAGGAATGATAAAGAAACTGTAAGCATGATAAAAAGGCGGATTTTTTTAATTAATTAGAGATCACTTATGCATATTCAATTGTGGTTTTAAAAGTTTGCAGTTTTAAACTTGTAATTTGTAATTTTGAAAGAATTACTTTTGTATTATTAACGTGGAATTTTTGAATATGTTGACCAATTTGTTCGTTTTTTTTCTTCATTTTACTTTTTGAAAAATACTGTAAAAAGTTATGATTTTTTAATAGTATGGGCAAAATTAAAAAATAGCTTTCTTTTTCTTTTGTTTACTTTTCGGATTTATTACCGTGTATGGTTGATAATACCTATTCCACACTTTTTCTAATTTCAATTTCAATATTTGAGTATGTATTTCATTAAAGTGCAATAATGAATTCATATACATATGTCCCATGTAAAATGCTATTCGTTGATGTTCTGTAAAATAAGCTCCAGTTAATTTTATTTTGAAATAAACAAAAATCAATAATTATACCACATGTATGTGTATGCGTATTCATGTATGAATTTAATTTAAGAGAAGAGAAAATTGCAAGAATGCTTGTTTGAAGAAAAAGTTGTAAAAATGTCAGGAATTATTTCATTAGAAATATTAATTAGCCAAATGCTTAAAAATGATTATCATTTCAAGATAGATATTATTTTGCTCCTAATGAAATAAATAATGTAAATTTTTCCAAAAATAATTGATTTACTATCGCTTTTTTTTGTTTTTCTTTTTTACATTTTTTTTTCAGTGTTCATTGAGATATTTTTTGTTATGATTTTTTTTTTTTTAAGTAAATTTTTTCTTTCTTGTTTTTCTCCTAATTTTCGCTTTTTTTTTTGATCAGTTGATCGAATTTTCTGAAAAAAATATTTTAATAATAAATTCGAAAATTTCTCCCATCACTAATAATATATTCGATTTAAATAATATTGTTATCAATTTGATATCAAAATAAATTTAAAAAAGGAAAAAGATATAACGATGAAATAATCAAAATATCATAGCTAAAAAAAACTATATTTCATAAGCTTAAAAAGAAGGAAAAAAAAGAAAAAAACTTACATTATTTGTGCAGGTGGGCATATTATAGCCCAAAATTTTTGTTTAAACCACAATTGGCTAAGTTCAAGCCATTTTTGGCTGACAAACGGACGGCAATTTCAAGCGACGTTTTCTTTTTTTTTTTTTTTTTCTTCTGGAAACGCACCATTTGTTGTTATCAATTATGTCATCATCTATCACATTACCATCATTAGCAACAGTAGAAGGATCAAACGAATCTGGAGAAAAAGTGTTGGATGTATCAAATGAACCTATTTCACCGCAATATGTGATACCGATAACATCGGATAATCAGTTATCACCAACATTAATACCATCGTATATTTCATATGGCAGTAGTCATGAAACAAATTTTGATCATAACGATATTAAATATCAATGTTGCCACGGCTATATGCATATTACAGTTAGTTTTAAATTTTGCATTAAAATGAAAATTGTAAGTGATAAAACATACGTAAGAGTAATCATTGCACATTAATGATAAAATTAATTCGTATATATTTAGATTATGATGATAAATTTGCCCGAATAATCTTTCCCTGTTTACGATGATAAAAAGATTTAGCCGTATCATTTGAAATAAATTATATCATTATAATATAATATTAGTATTATTTAATCACAATACTAATAACAAAAGAAATAACCTTATTTAAATAATAATGACACAATAATAATGATAATAATATCAATAAATACATCTTTTTCGATTGATTGAAAAATTGAAAAATTTTATTAAAATTATAAATAATTCAAATTGAAATTTTGATTTTAATAAGTTTAATGCAAATGTAAGTGAAAGAATTGGTAAATTAAATTAAAAGTATTATTTTTAACAAATATTTCTTAATTTATGATTCAAAATTAATGTATACCTTTTACAGTTAGCCGCTCGAACTGTTTCGATCGCTTACCTTTGCAGTGCGGTAATTATCGTTTTTCTTACCGTATACTCGCAATGTGTAGCTTTAGCATTTTATTCGATTGCATCGTTCGCTTTTGCTTTTGCTATATTTGGTACTTTAACATATGGAATTTTTAAAGAAAAACAACTATTCATCCTACCTTATATAATTTTTCAAGTAAGTTAATAAAAAAATTTTGAAAAATCTGATTAGAAATTTGTTAAATTACGAGCTTTCCGTTTATCGTATTAAGCACAAAATTAATGATTATCTCATTTTTGAACTATTCTCTTAGTTCCTTTTAAATCAAAAATTATATACTGCACGTACACATGATTAAATTTTAAAAGTGAAATATTAAAAAACTGCAAAAAGTGTTGAAGAATGTAATATTAAAAGATAGATGTTATTGATTGATTTTTGAATGAAAACTTTATAAAATCATAAAAAATTGTTAAAAATTATTTGATATAAAATGTTAAAATTCGATGAAGTGTGTTTTATTTCAGATTACATCAATCATATGTACATTGCTCATAATTTTCATCTTTACTATTGGTTCCATATTTTCGAATAAAATGCTCAATAGTCTTGCTGAAGATCTTATTGGAATGCATATTGTTAACAATATGAATACTAAATCAGGTTTTTTTTTTTTGTGAAGTTTCACAAATTTTGTAGTATTTTTATCAAATTTCTTCTATAATCTTTTGTTTGTGTTTTTTTTCCAAATTTCGATTGCGATTTCAAATTTTTCCCCACCGAACTCATGAGACTGAATTGTAATCAATTTTCAACTAATTTTTAAATTAAATTTGCTTTATTCAAAAATGAAATTTATTATTCAATCTTCCATTTATAATATCAAAAAATAATTATTGCACTAAAATGCTTTTCGGATTCTTCTCTAAAAAAATAAGTTAATGAAGTTATGTTTAATTTCTATAGAAAAGAATTATCAGTAATAATTGACATCTTTCCTGATCAAGAATTCCATATGGCTCATATGTGAACCGAAATTTCTGCAACTTACTTAAATATTTATTTATTGCATTATTCTTCTACTTGCTTTTATTTTGTTACAGTATTTTATTTAATTAAGATAATTATCATAGTGCAATTTGAAATACCTTTATTTTAATATGAATATATTGAAAAGATTGGATTTATAAAAAATGCATAGTAAAAGTTTTAGGAAAATGCCATCTGATGATGATTTTATTTTTCAGATATACAAATGTTCGGTTTACTATTCGTAATAACATTGTTAATTTTGCTACTTATTCAACTTTGGTTCATGGATATTATTTGTCGCTTTCGAAATTTCATTCTGGATCGGGAAAATTCATTTTCATTAAATTTAACTTCTGTACTAAACAATAATGATGCATTTTTCAGTGATTTACCATCACTTTATTATAAAAAATAAATTATAATAACTTTATTAATATGTATAAATTAATCATAGCATTACTGATAATTAGAAATAAAACGAAAGTTAAGGAAAATTTGAGAAAAAATTAAAAATAAAACAAAATTTAAACATATATAAAATTCTCTAAAAAAATTTTTCCAAACTGTTTCATAATGTTGCATACTTAATTTGAGTATGCTAAATATGTAAATGTATATTCCAAAAGTAAAGTAAAATTAATTTTCTTTTCAACTTTGCTCTTTCTTTGACTAAATTTGTTTCTAAATAAATTTTTGAAACCTTTTAATTAAATTCATGCAAAAGATGTAAACAACTGAGACAATTATAATATCTAGCGTGCTAGATAAGTAAATTATTCCATAAAATCGTATAATATTGTTTACAATGTGCTCATTTCATCAAATCAGGATCATATATTATGTATGACATAAAGCAAATGATTCAATTCAAAATGAAAATAACATTCAAAACAAACATTCAAAACAAAAATTTCTTTTGTCCTTTTTTTTGCTTAGTAAGTTTTTTTTGAAAAATTTGTTTTATTTGTACAGCATAAACGTTGTTATTTATTTCAATAATGTTTTAAAATTTCATTTGTTCACTTCTTAACCATTATCATTTTATTTTATCAATAAGCTTTTAGTAAATATTTTATCATTGATTATAATATAAAGAATAATGGATGACTAAATGATAAAGAATGAGATTTTTGCAAATTATTTTGGGACTTTTTAATTCCGAAAATGTTTTTTTCTTAGTTTTTGAATAAAATTTAATTACTGTGAATGTATTTTTTGACAAAACATCATTCATTTAAATTGCATTGACATTAAATGATGAATAAATTCGCGAATTCATTTCAAAATTCGAAATTTCTTAATTTCATTTTGAATTAAGTTGATATATTTTACATTATTCGATACATTTGTTTGATCTTATAGGCATTATTTTGATATTTTTTATCAAAATAATAAGAGATAAATATAAATTTGCTCGTTTCTTTATCATTTCTGGTTTTTTTTCAATGTATTGAAAGTAGCACATTTTATGTTTGCTAACTATTACTTGATTTGTTCTAATCATATTTTAATTTCATGACATGATCTAATCATATTTGAAACTAATATACATTTTAAAATCAATCCAAGCATCATCAACTTATGATCTATAAAAAAAGTCGCATGATTCATTTAATGATTAAACTAAACTATTTTGTGATATATATATATATTTTTTTTTCAATATTGGCTCAATTTATGTTAAAGAAAAGGCACAATTTTCATAGTATTTTGAAGTTTTTCCCAAAGTTTTAGAGTCATTTTTGCGATTTTCGTTCGACATTTCTTTTTAAGATCAAACAAAACTGACTGCTTTAGATTGCAATTTTAATTTTAATCAAAAGATTTAATTATGTCATATGACATTTTACTGAAATTGTTAGTTTTGATGATATGTCTAAAGAGAAAAATGAGACAATGATTGCGTTGCATATCCTTCATCAGACTGGAATTAAATCTTAAGAATATGTACAAATTGTGTAGCACATATATGTCTTATCTATTTAAAAACAACTAACTCTTTTTTATATTTTATATTCCCAAGTATTAACTATCTATAACTTAAATTCCAATATATACTGCTGTATCCTGAAGGATCGTAGTAGTAGATTTGATATAGGAATATCATGTAATCTTCACACTGTCAGTTGTCAACATATTTGTCAAGCTGTTACATGACATGACTAGTTTGTACTTTTCCGGTTAAATGCATTGATTTTGCAAACATCAAATCTATAAATAATAAAGTAGTATTTGACATCCCACTGAAATCGATGTCGCTTATCTTGGTTCCCATGTGCCTTTAGCCTGGCATAAGTACTAAGCACTTTAAGACACAGCGCTTTTGTTTTATCGTCATTAGTGGTTTTATTACTCACCACTTACTAATTAATAATTTTATCAGTCATAAAAATAAAGAAAAAATATTCCCAAAGTTAATTTTTATCCTGTCATGTAGTAGTTACACATTGTCGAGAAAGTTGGTTTTGATTGTGGCACAAACGAATCTTTGATTAGAAAAGATTTTATTGATAGATGAAAGAATTCTTCCTGAATAATACAAACAATAATCGAAGAATATCTAAAACAACTGATCACACGACTATTCTTCATTTATTGCCAATAGAGCAGAATATTTGTCCAAAATTGTCGATTGACTGATGTTAAAGCAATCGATTGTTGTAGAAGCTGGTTTATGTAGCCAATAAAGTGTGTCCAAGAATCTGCAGACCTCTATCCTTTTTCTCCGAAGCCCGATCCATTTATTTATCCTTTCAGGACTCTTCCTTCTTTCCTGATCTCCAATTTGTCACCTCTTGATTGGTCTTTGTTCGCTGTAACCACGACACAAAACAATTAATGATTATCGATAATCACCAGTAATTTGAGCTTCCTTCTGACAGATAGGAAGTTTATCTGAGGATTATTGGTGTTGAAAATTGATAAAGTTTTATTGGAAGTTGAGTGGAAAAACGTCGTTCGCCAACAAAGCAAAGGATTAAAAAAGAATGGGATGAAAAGAAGCGAAATAACTGAAAGAAGTGTTGTGTAATACTGATCGATAATTATTAGAAACTTCTTTTTATATTGATAATCCTTGGTCTTGTAATAGACGGTGATTTACAATAAGTTATACAAATGGTTTGGTTATCAAGTCAAGGGATAGGAGTGAGACAATGCACACAAGCTTTAATCCTTACAACATTCCGAACAATTAATATGATTTATACATTTCAGTTAAACACATGAGCTCTATTAGCCAATTCGATGAGAAAAGAAAGGCTTTTGCGGTGAGACATGAATGAGTGAACATCTGTTTGAGAAAAATCACAAATTTCTAATATATATAACAGGATTATTTCTACATTTCAGTTTTACCGACATCGTGGATGTACCCTTCTATTGCATTCTGTTCCAGAAACAATTCTGGAAGCATTATTTTCTGTCATTCATTGTCTGAGATAGGATAAACTGACATTCATCATCTTAGCTTCTTATTACAAAAGGTATAAGGTCTTTTTCAGCTGTAATTTTTTTTTTGGAGTTATGATCAATTCTGAATCGTTTGGTTGAAGCTATCGAAATTTAAAGAGAAAAATTTTTGGTTTTAATGGCAGTTAAACAATTCTTGTGTTTTCGTGAGTCGCTTGATCAGTCATTTTTCTTGAGCGTTTATTCTTGCCAGATAAATATCCGAATCGAATCAAAGCCAGTTGAAATTGTAATTGAATTCTATTGCTGGTGAAGATAATTACGTGTCTTCATAGGATAGCAGGAGGAAGAAATATATGCGTCCGTCCGATCGTGTCGTCGTAGTGCCCCTAAAAACCCTTTCTTATAATTATCTTCCTTTTAAGATCCAGCATTAAGAAAAAAAAAAAAGCCCCACAATGCAAAATAAATAATATGATACTATAATGAAACACAACCATCTCATCCCATTTGGGATAAGCGGGTTATTTTCTGAATTAGATCAAAGGTGGTTTTCTTTTTGTTTTCAATTATATGAATTATTGATTAAATATTATGTGAATTATTGATGAAATATAGAAAACAACAATTCAAAAATACAATTTATATCATGAAATCTCTCGGAATTTCCGACAAGTCTCTCTGCTCCAGTATTATGTGGGATCTGATTTGGCTTTGACTCAGTTGAGCTTTTTACCTTCCCACTAGAGGTTTGACTTTTAATCATTCCCTCACTTCTTTCGATTAGTCTTATCAAGAGTCTTCGAAGCTTAATGACCGACCATAATTCTAATTTTTTTACTAGTGCACTCCGTCAACATCCAATTAGGCAGTCTACTTTCTATGATAGTTTCGATGCTAAATGCTTTAGATGTCGTCTATAACTTACAGCTATCGGAATATTTTTTCGATTGCTTCGATCTTATTTTTCATTCTCTGTCATTCCTCTCGATGAAAATATAATTCGTTATAAAGCGATTTGTAGTGAATGATTTTCCATATTTATGAATAGACTCTTCTAATATCGTAATTCTCGGGGGCAGTATCATAGCCTCTAACGGTTTGCAGTGCATTCCCTCTGAGACAGAAGATTGGGTAATTTAATTTTTGAATGTCTGGAATTCTTTGGAAATGAACTGCGGCTTCAAAGCCATTCAAAACTCTTTTTCTTGGGTCATCACTGAATGTTAGCAATGATAATTGGTTTGGGAAATTATTTACATGATTTCAGAGGAAAGTTCTTCTTGTCTGTTTGTAGTTTGTTGATTGGAGATTAATTCTGCTTGCTTCTGTGACTCCGCTAGGTCAACAATAGCTTTTATTGAATTTATACGATATTATACACAACATCATGCTCATAAAATGGTAAGGACTGAATGAACAATATGCGGTAAATAATCAAAGAAAGTCGTCTAAATGCTTTCTATGATGTCGTATCTATCTTTTGTAACTGTCGCTCTCCTTTCTCTTCATTATTGCTATTGCTCTTGCTGAACTATTGCTCGTGTCGCTGAACTGTGTTTCCTACTGCGATCGAATTGTTCTCGAAATTGCGTTCTAACTGAATTGTTTCAGCTGCTACTGTCTAATTACATCGAATTGCTGCCACTGAATTATCAATTATGTCGAACTGAACTGCCGAAACTAATGTTATTCCAACAATTGTGTCGAACTGAACTCCGAACTGTTCCTATATCAAGCAATTATATTTGGTGTAAAAACTGATTTCAGCTCCGAAACTCTTCCATTATGAATCCTTCCTTACCTGAACTCAAACGTAATTGGTTAATCTTACTTTGTTTATCTGTGAATCGGAGCGTCTTGAAGATAAACATGTTCATCCTTCCGAATTATTAATTCCTTTGAAACTTTTCACGCTACTTGACCTTTAATATTTTTGTTTGCAATAATTGCCGTAGCGCTATTTGACCTTTAACATCTCTTATTTATCATGATTGCATGCTCTGATTTCGTCAACATCTTCAATATCATGACATTCCTTTATACATCTAATTACATCTTTCGACGCAGCAGAATATGGCTCAACCGAATTATCGAACTGCTATTAAGAGTTCGGCAATTCAGTTGTGCATGTTCTTCTATTTAATCCCTACAATCGATAAAAATTAAGAATAGCCCAGTGATCAATTTTTTTGGTTATTCTCTAACAGTTGTTTGTATGTAATATAAACGAAGAACCACTCTTTCGTCAATCAACAAAACTCTTCTCAACAGGATTCACCTCTGTCACAACAACATAAAAAACTTTTCCGACACAGAATACTTTAAAATTGTGGAGAACTACTTAACAGGAAGCTTAAATATCATTCCAGATAAAGACTATTAAATTCGGATAATTTGAAAAAAAAAATGGCACGAAAAAATGACAAAATAAAAATTCAAGATATAAAGTTCAACAATTTAAAAAAAAAAAAAAAAAAGAAAAAAAGATGGTAGAAACACTTGATGATGATAGTGAAAAATTCGGAAATGATGAGAATAGAAAAACTGAAAGGAAACAACTATCGAGGATAATCCTACTCTAAACCATCCCAAATATATAATACATATTAATCATATTCAAGTTTTAAACAAACGCGATGAGATTTGAATATTGTGAGGCATATAGTTGATAAATGGCGCAAATGACATATTTATCAACAAAAAAACTGTGACGGTAAAATTTGAAATATTACAATATTTATTTTAAATATTGTAATATTCAATCATTCCAAAAACTTCAAATATTGCGATACTTAATTATTCAAAATATGACAAAATTCAATTTAATTACACCAGAAAATGACATACAAGCAATAAATTTTAGTGTTTAAATCCAAACATTTATTTTGAATAAGTAGACAAAAAGAGATTAAAAGCGAATTAAAAAACATTAAATATAATTTGGAGAGATCAAAAAAAAAAAAAAAAAAATGAAGAAAATTAGACAACTAATTTATTTTGCATAATGCAATGGGTTAATTTACTTTTTCTTCTAGTATTATTTGATAATTCTTGCACAGTATGGCTAATTAAAGTTGTCGGATTCTATCATGTATCAAAATAATTTCCCTTCCTAATTATTGCACTTCTAAAGTCTTCCAGTATACCTTTTACATTATTTCAAATAAAAATAAAATTCTGCTAATAATAATAATGGTAAAATTAATATAAAAATTAATGTCAAAAAAAAAAATTCCCATTATTTTTTGCAACTCTAAAACTGGATAAATTTCACTTTATGCAAGAAAAGGCCATAATTAAATTAAATGCTAATTACTTGCATTAGCTTATAAAATGTTTTAAATAAATTCCTTTAGAAATCAGACTTACGAGAGGAATGATTTGTTTGAAAACTCATTTCTTTTGAGATTACTTCATTTTATCAGATGAAACATTTATCATTAATATTTTTTGTATTCGTAAAGATTCATGCAAGCATAATCCTTTAATGAATTAGTTATCGGTGTACAAAGCGATAACTTTTGAAAATGACTTCTAATTTTTTTTAATTATTCGAAAAACATTCTCTCTTTTATTGTCTTTTCCCGACAATCGGAAAATATTACCAATGCTTTCATATTCTGGCTAATACTAAAAGTAAACAAAGGTACAATGGATATATTAAATTATTTGTTTTCATTTCACTTATTAGAGTATAAAATTAATTTCAAAAATGTCCGATCAATCTATAATTAGTAATGTATGCTTTTAATGAAAAATTACATAAATTTTAATTGGATACCGAATATGAAACAAGAAATTTATACAATTATTTGAAGAAACATTTCAAATTAATTAAAAAGAAAAAGGATTCTTCTAGCTGTAAGTATCCATAATCATCCTGAACAGATAATGTTTATAAATGAATAATGTTCTACTAATATTATTTATTTTAAAATTTATATCAATTATCAACAAATTGAAGATAAACTTAAAATTATCAAATATATTTAATCATTTTTTGGAAGACTTTCTTAACAAATTTAAAATATACCACATATTGTTTGTTAATTATTTCAATTGTTATTCCTTTTTATTCTATTAATTTTTTTGCTAATTTTTATAATTATGAAGTAAGTAGACAATAACTGATGATTCCCACCTTCAGATATGGCAGTCTTACCAGAAATGTTGAAGCGTTCTGTGCATCTAATCGTAATCCATTTTATACTAAACTTCACGATAACGATTACGACTGGCAAGTTCTTTTTTTTTAAATCCAGATTTTTTTTTTTGACTGATTAGAGAAATCTTATATCTTAAAACCAGAATTTGTTCAGTAATTTTTTAATTAATATTATTTAAAGATGAAATTAGTTGTTGGATTTTTGTGAATTAATAAATTAATGAATAATAAGATATAGATGTTTAATAACCTCGGTTAAATTTATGTGCGTTGAATTATTTATCCATTATTTCAAAAAAAAAAAAAAAAAGACAATCCCAAAAACAGCAAATCTGCCGATGCATTAATTATTTTATTTATTACTTCGAAAAAAGTAATTATTTTCCTTAAACCACATGAGGTGACAAGATGGTTGTCAGATAGTGAAAGAATAGAGCTTGGTGACAGTAATGTTGATAAATTAAAAGTATTTTATGCATCGAGACAAACTTCTGATTTCATTATCTCTATAGTTGTTTATACCGTATTAATTAAAAAAATTAATTTACATAAAAATTAAAATCGAAAAAGTTTTATGCTGTAAGAATAATGTGACATAGCATTTTAACAAATACAATAATACAATTTTTAATAATAAAAATTAAATTTTTTATTCGCTTTGAATAAAAAATTTGCCTCATATATTTTCGTCGTTTTCTTATTTGTTAATCTTTTTTTTTAAAAACACATTTTGGAGCTTAAATTGTAATTTATTTTAGTATAATACAGCACAACAATTATTTATCGGAGATTTGTCCCATCAATACAGCGAAATTATGCTGATGTCTGCCTTCATTAATATTTTAAAGTATTTAAATTTCAGTTTGTTTATATCTTTGCACTATTTAACATTTTTCATACAGATTAGGAAAATTAGATTAGAATCTTACATTTTTTCCCTTCTAACTTCTTTATTTATCTTTTTGTTTAAAAAAAAAAAAAAAAAAGAAAAAGTTATTGTCTGAAAAACACTTCAAAAAGTTATTATTTTATAAAATGTTTGATTATTCCTACAAAACTTTTCTCTCATTATATTTTGACCATTTCGTTTAATTTATTTAAATTTATTGATACTCTATAATTTTTCTTTTAATACGAGGGATTTTATACATTATTATAATTCGAAATGAAGCAGTATCAAAGCTCAGATGCATTTAATAAATCGAATTATTATTTCCTCGGCAAAAAGATTTAATATTGGTCGATGTCGGATATTTGCATTTCTAATTTGCTTGCTTATCGATCCTAAATGTTAATCCCTAACTTTGATATTAACAGATTAAATTAGCATCGAATGAAAAAAAGAATTTTTTTCCAAATAGCTTGATAAATTTTTGATTTAAAAAAAACTTATGACAAATTTATTATTTGAATTTATTATTAGCATTTCAAGACATTTCACATTTTTATATTCCAATTTTTTGATCCCACTCTGTTCATAATATTCTTCATATGATTTCGAAATTTGTCGCAAATCAAATCAAGTAATTTCCAAATTTTTTAATACAACTAGTGTAGTTTAATTGTATTGATTGAGCTACTAGTTGATTCAAAATATCATCGATATTCGATAAATCATTTTATAAAATAAATTCTAAAATATTTCCATCAAAATAATGTTTTATATTTGGGAGAGTTTTCAAATTGTGAATTTTCTTTAATTTTTAGCTACGATATAGTTCAGCAATTGGTGACATTGATTGTCGTGTATACCGAATATACGATAATTTCAACACTTCCTGATTTCGATTTTATCTGATATGTGTCACATAGCTCCGTCATGAATGGGAGACTTTTAAAATGCTACCTATTACTGTAGTAAAGGAAATAGTAAATCCAACTTTCCGAAAAAACTTTTTTGTTAACTTCTTTCTCTTCTTTTTTTGGAATTTTGAATTGTATTACATGATTTTAAGAATAATTTAAAGAATTATTCATTTAATAGTAAGTAAACATGAAAAAATGCAGTATTATGTAAAAATATCATCTTAAAACTGACTATATCTTACTTTTTTTTGAAGTTTTACCACTTTTTATTATTAAAATTCAAAATTAAACTATGTAATTTGCAGGAATGATAAGGATTTCATCGAAGCGAATTACGGAAGAAATCGAAGATGCACGGAAAAAAAAATTCCCAATTTAAATTTTAAATATATATGACTGTATTATTTTCAAGATTGATTTCGCTTTATATTTTTTTCAAGCTTTTGTTACTATGATAACAGATTCATCTGAATCTAAATTGATAATGAACAAGCAAATAATTAACCACTAATACAATAATTATATAAAAATGAAAAAAATCGTATTATGTGAAGTTATTGAATAAATTATTAAAATTAGTGCTCACATTATTTTTATTTAGACAACTTATACGTAATATTATTTAAGTAAAATATTTATAATGTTAAGTATTTAAGTGCCGAATAAATATTGAAAATTACATGTAAAAGACAAGTCATTAAATATCAATTAATATAATATTGAATAAAAAAAGGATTCATGGAGAATATTTTATTCCACTCTTAATCATTAAATTTATACAATTATAATTTCAAATCTGAAATTCTCTTGGGATTATTTCTCATAAATTTATAGCTGCGATAGCTAACTGTAAATATATTTGAAAATATTATTAAATTAATTAAAATGGATTATTGTTTAAGTAAAATTATATTTGAATAAATGACGAATGCATGTGTGTTCTTTTGAATTTAACGAGCTATTATCATATTTTATTGACGAAATGTTTTCATGCTTTTCAAAAACACTAATATACAAGTTTTTTCTTTTCAGTATTATAAATTTAAATAAGTACTCTTTAAAACGAACAATATCAATTCTCCATTTGTTCGCCTATTTTGCTGTACTAAACTAATCTATCCCCAAAGTACCGTTCATATTTATTTCTTTGAAAATTTTATAAATTAAAATCATTTTTGTCCATTTACTTCTATAATCGCAATTATCAATTTTGTGCAAAAAAATCAGTTTAAGAAAATTTTATAATTTAAACGTTTTTTCTTTTTGTTTATTAAACTTACAAAAAGATTTATCAGATTTTTCTTAATTCATTCGAATATATTAAATTAAACTGATTTACACGGGATTTGAATGAAAAAATTTCAAATTAAATGCTTAACCAAATCAAAAATCAGATTTAAATGGAAAATTATTTGTTATTTGCTTGGGAAATTTAAAAAACATATTGAAATTAGAAATCAGATTGCATGCTGAAGTATTTTTTTTTCCTTTTAATGAAGTTTTAATTTTCATTTTAATCCTTTCAATTTTTTTTCTTTTAACAACTTATTTTTTTCTTCGTAATAAAGTATCACAAAAAAAAAAAAAATGTACGCTGAAATTACAATTAAATCCTTTCATTTGAATGAAATTATATTATATAGGCATTTTGTAATTAAATTTAATCGAAATCAAATTTTATATTGTGCATTTAAATTAAATTAAATCAAGCTTAGGTGTAGGAAAGTTTAACGTTTTTGATTAAGTGGATACTTAAGGGCTTAGTCATTACTCATTTTATGATTAATAAGTTAAATCAAAAATTTTTTTAGATGTTAATACTTGGTTTAACTAAATTCAAGTGAAGATAACTTTATTTTATCAACATAAGTTGGAACTGAAAAGTGTATTAAATGAATTAAAATAAATCGTACGCAAGTTTTTTAATCTTCTTACTTGTTTAATTTATAATCAAATTATTTATCGTCTTAATTGTATTTGTTTGCCAACTTGTCAAATTTAATCAATTTTTTATATATCATACAAGTAATTATTGTTCTTATACGCTATATAAATGACTATTTGTAATTTTTTTTCAATTTTATTAATAAGTTAAAACCAAAATTTCTTGTTTCAACTTTCGTAATTTAGTTTTTACCCATTGCAATGTACTAATTTGTAAATATAGTAGTACTCGTTACGTTTGTATACAATGATTATTTCATAGCATTTATAAAATGAATAAAAAAATTAAACTACTCAACCATATTGACGGGATTTTTTTTTCAGATATTCAATTAGTATGGGTTTTGGGTTTTGATCTTGATTTATAATAATGATTCGAATATTTTAAATGAATCAATCAATAAATTATGATGTTTTCATTTATTAATAAATGAAATGGATGAAATCATGGTACTTTTTTTTAAATTTCTTGCCTTTTTTTTTTCTAGCAGAGTGCGTCTGTTGATAAATACACTTTGCTGGATAAAATCAAGATTATTTCATTTTACTAAGATAACTCGATAATATGGAATAAGTAGAATCGATTTTTCGTTTTTTCCCTCTCTCTTTCTCTTTTTTTCTCTTTCCCTCCACTGGACCGAGAAATCTTGGTAGAACGAAATTATTTTACGAAGAATTTTTGTGTGATATCCTTTGCATAATTTCTCGCATAATGAACTGCAAGATAGTTGCAGCATTTAGATAAATTAATCAATCAGCTGACAGATTATTATCAGTTTATTAATCAATCGGCTAATAGATTATTTTTACTGTAATCAGATGCAATCAGAATATCATTACTGTAATAAGACGTACATAGGCATATATTCATAATGAATGAATTATATAATTAGAAGTATAGAATTAAAAGAAATATATATCTTATTATTTTGTTTTTGATGATTTTTAAATGTGAAGAAAGCAAAATTAGTTTCTTAATTTGATTTTTTGACTGGATCAAAATAAAAAATTGTGGTAGATCAAGTGGAAATAACACACTAAACTTCAGTTCAAATTTATAAATTTCGAATTGATTAAAATTTTCGCTCTTAATAATCGAAAAGAAGAAGTTGAAATTTATAAATTTTGAATCAATTAAAAATTTCATCGTTAATAACTTCTTTATTATTCATGTTTATTCGATATTATATGACAGAATTAGCTATTTGAAACTCTTAGTTGAAGTTTATGCTAGTTAATAAATCATTTTCTTTCATAATTGCAAAAAGAATTGAGAGAAAAAGAGGGAGGAAGAGAAAAATAATGTAAAATAGACTCTATTTATTTTTTAAAATAAAGATTTGAAAAAAAAAATTTGCAATTTTTTTTTTGCAGAGTATTCAAAACTAATTTCTATTAAAAATTATTTTATTTCATTTTATTTTTATTTTTATTGTTTTGCTTCATAATTTGGAAAAATTACCAAATTAAAAAATCATCTTTTGAAAATATTTTTCAATTTAATCAAATAAATCAAACGGTAATGAAATTTTTCACACGGGCAAAATAGTTAATTCCCTTTTTTTTTACCTTTGATTTTTTAATGATTATGAATTGGCTTGAAAAAAAATGTATTAGTTTATAAATTTTTTGAAGAAAAAAAAATTTTTTTTTTGTTTCATTCTCAAATTATGACATTTAGAGAGAGAAATGAAACTGGAAGAAAGAAAAATTTTTAGAAGAAAAAGAAGAGAAATAAAATATGTCTTTTTCTCTTTTTTTCAAATACTGACGAATCATTTTCATCTTTTAGTTTAGCAAAAAAAAAAAAAAAAAGTACGGAAGCTTTATCGATAGTTGAAGCAAATGGATAGATAGAATGATAAGTGTATTATATATAAAAATGAAGAAACAGCTGTTGTAGTGTGTATGTGTCTGTCTGTGCGCATATCTTCGATAGCTTAAATTCTTGTATTATTAGTTCAATTTATTGAATCCTTTTTCATTCTATCTAAATTTATTTCGACTTTCAAATTTAAACTTATCCCTATCGATTTATTGATTTGTCCAACTAGAAAACTATTCAAGCTATTCTAAGTTTCATATTGATCTATCTAATCCTTTTACATTTTATTTAAATCTATGGCAAATTATTTAACCCAAATTTATTTTTATCGACTATCGATTTATCTGATCCTTTCGATTTTATCTACATTTTTATTGTGTCACCAATTTAATAAAATGAGTAAGGGAATAATAAGTTAGGCCGAGCGATAATATCTTCAATACAGTCTGACTTTAACTTGATCAGAACCTCCCTCATCTCATAATTTGCAAGTTGGAACCCTGATCACATACCTTTTGTAAGAATTTCAAATTACTTAATCCAAAAATTACTTTTATTTAATTTATCTAATTTTTCCCATTCTATCTAAATCAATAAGAACCTATTTAATTTAAATTTATTCTAATCGATTTATCTAATCTTTTTCATTTTATCTAAATTCATTAATATTAAGAGTATTTTGGCTAATTTAAAAATTAAATGTTCAACAATTTAAAACAGAAATCTTTTTAAAACTGTTTGAAAATTTCGAAAAATATTACTTACTTATATGGCAAAAATATTTAGTCCTTACTATTGCTATTGCTAAAATAATATTGTCTTTCGTTAAATGACATGTTACATATGACGGACCAAAATTTTCAAAACTCAGAAAAAAAAATGATTTCTGGCTTTTTATAGAATTCAAAATTTAAAGTTAATCACCATATTTATTGCAAAATTATTACTGCTGATACTTTTGGATAAAAAAAGAGAAAAAAAAGAAAACAATTCTTTAATATTTTAATATCCAATCAATTCCTGTTGCTAATTTTTTAATTTTTCATCTAACATTGAATTTATTATTTGAAATATTTTTTAAATTATATTTGTTCGCATGTTTACATTTTATAGCTACCAACTAATATTGAAATTTTATGCATATATTTATATAATATACGAGCATACATATATATTTACATATATGTGCTTCCTCAACCTATGGTACCTCATTTCTATAATGCACGTGTGCGTGGGTAGTGCTTCCTCAACCTATGGTGCCTCATTTCTATAATGCACGTGTGCGTGGGTACACGTAATGCTTTCTCAACTTATGGTACCTTATTCGTATAATGCACGTACATATATATTTCTGTGTGGGCTGATGCTTGGTCATAGATTTGTGCTTCCTTAATTTATGGTACCATAACGTATGTATATATATTGTGTAGGTTGATGTGAATAGCAGATAGATATGTCCTGAATTTATGGTAACTTATTCGTATAATGCATGCATTTGTATATATATTTGTGTAGATGGATGCGTGGATAGTGTGCCTCTTCAACTTATGGTACCTTATTTTTTAGAATGCACACATATATATTTGTGTAGACGGATGCGTGGGTAGAAAATATATGCCTGTTTAACAAACTTGTGGTTCTTATATTTTGAAGTTGTTCGAGATCCTTCAACTTGCAGCAGTTAATACATCCCAGTGCAATCAGTGTACCTCTCCTCCACCTCCTCTCTCTCCTCTTTCATCCATTCTCCCTACTCCCACTCCTCATTTTGTAAACAAATATCACTTCTTCAATTTCAAAGATTGCTGAGAAGTGAAATGCTGCTTCTTCATCTTCTCATTCGTTAGAAGGATTGCTAGTTAACTAACACTAATCACTAACCCTCAACTCTTCTTACCGTCTTCTGTGCTTACTTTCAAAATATCGCAGTACCCGATTTGCTGTAATAAATGATGACGATTACACATCATTTCCACACTACCAACTTCTTCACCATTCCATCCAATCTCATCCAACTATCCAACAAGTCTTAACAATCATTTCTTACCACATTTTATCAGACAGTATCTAATATCACAGAATATATATCAATAGTCCTCTTAAAAAAAACCCAATTATCAATTTACCAAATAAATCCTAGGGTACTTCACATCCTCCAAATCTGAATTAGCCAATATTTCTATATTAGTTTTCGAATAATCCATCCAGATTTCATCCTGCATAAAATTCTGTCGTTGCTTCATTTTGAAAATTTTTATTCCCTTGCTTAATGCTATTGCAATTATTTGTTTAAATTGTATTAGTTTCGAATTTTTAGTCTAAATTTTATTCTTAGATTAGCTATCTTCATTTATCCACGTATTAGCAATTTTTCTTCCCTTAAACTTAAATGTGCTATTAATTTGAAATTATATTTCGAATAAGAAGTTTATAATTATTTGCTTGAAGTGGAAGTTTTTGAAAAATTAAGTTTTCAAAAATAAAAAATTTTTCTTTCGAAAAGTTCTAATCTGCCCTATTTAATCTTTTTAAACATATCTAAATTTTTGTTATCAACATACTAAATTTTCATTTCAATTTTTTCTTATCCCTCATTCCTTATTATATATTCATAAACTTATCAAGAAATGAATTAAGTTTAAGATCGCAATTCTAGTCTAATATAACAGCACTTATTTGAAAATTTAAGAGCTGTTATACAACATAATCGACAATTGTTCAATGCTAAACGACTCATATTCAAAAATTTTTTTAAAAATAGATTTTAAGAAATAAGATTTGTTAGTGCAAAAACATGGTACCAAATTTTCAAGCAGTTTAAGCTAAATCTTGTTGGTGTTTGTTAAAAAAATATAAAATGTATTCTATCTTTACACTGTTTAAAATCTCTTCATCAAGTAAATGGCACAAATTTCTGAAATTTATTTATGGAAAACATTTTTAAAACATCAATAGAAAATTTTACAACTTTTTACAAAACGAAACGACAAATTATAAAAATGTGCATTGTAATAAGACGAAGTATTCTAGAAAAATTTTTAATGTTAATATCAATGATAATAATAATGATAACAAACCATAAATAGTTTAATATATTTCTATAAGATAGCAACAATTATAGGATCTTGCAACTTTAAGTATTAGATGTTTATCAATTAAGATGCAATTAATTTTATATATGTACAACTTTGGCATGAATCTTAATTGTTATGTAAATATTACGCATACAATAAGAATTGTTAATTGATTGAAAAATAAAAGAGACTGATAGTTAATTTTATGACTTTCATCGATGTATGGAAATATATTATGGATAAATGTATTATAAATAATTTTTGCGCTAATCTTGTTTGCTATATAATATTATTACGCATGCAATAATAATAATAACTTCTTTTAAAGATGTAAATAAGTAAAAGAATTAGTATTTCGATTATTGTCTAATTGCTAATTGATTGAAAAAGCAAAAGAGATTGAATGTCTGAAAGTTTGGAAAGAGTAGAAATATAAATATGTAATAGAAAAGAAAAGTGATAGTTAGTAAGTAAAGATAGATTGATAATGGATTTCATTTGAATAGAATTGATGGAAAGTTGTCAAACTGCTTCCTTTTTATCAATCAAAGACGAGAAGACAACAAAAGCAAATCAAATAAATATCCGAACTTCAGATGAAATCTGTCATTGTTGTCGTTATTGCTATTGCTATTACTGCTATTTTTGTTGATGATAATGATGATGATGATGTTGATATTAGTATTATTATCATTATTGCTCACTATTATTTAGTATTATTATTATTGTTACTAACAGTTAATTCACTATTTTATCATTATTATTGTTTGTTTGACAATCTTCATTTAAGATCAACTTTTCAATCAAAAACCTGCTGCCTCTATTCCTACACATAATTAATTCTCGTTTATCTTCTTCTTCTTCTACCAGTCTTTATCTTCATCATCATCATCATCATCATCATCATCATCATCATCATCATTCTTCTTCATCATCAGCGATTCTTTTCCGTTTCCTCAATTAAATTATTCAATTTGTTCGTAGTTTTGAATTAATTAGTGATTATATTTACAGTATTGATCATAGGCATGAATTAAATTTCCATTCTTTGTTCAGTATTTCTTTTTTTGCACTTCGAATATTTACAATTATCCGACCAGACATTAATAAATATTTTACATTATTAATTGATTAGCTATTTATCAATTAGTGATAATATTGATGATAAGTATTATCATTTTTCATCTCTTTCTTGCTCTTTATTTGTTTTATTTCATTTTATTCCTATAAAGGTTTATTTATTCTTTAGAATTATAATGAACTAGTAATAAAAGGCCAATAATTCATAACAAGTTTCATCAGTTATCAAAATTTTGATGAAATTCATTGAAATAATAATGGTCTTGGTATTGTTGTCGTTGCCGTTTATTTTTCATAAATCATTTAATTTCCAATGTTTACTGCTTGAATGAGTTAACCAGTTATGTTGCTCTTATCAATAGCAATAATAATGGTAATAATGATGTTGATGATAAAATAAAATGATCGATGGTTACAAATCGAAAAAAAATATGAAACATGACTAATTCTTTCATTTCATTTTCCATTTTCTTCGCTTTATTATTATATTTGTATGCTTAAAGTATAAGAAATAAATGCAATTAACTAGTTTTCTGAAGAAAAATATAGGATAAAAATAATAAGAAATAGTAGTGATGATGATGATAATGATAAGTTTAGATGGAATTTATTTATTTAGTTAGGAAGAATATTAATTATTATAATGCATGATATTATATCATAATGAATTATTGATAAATCTTGAAAATTTTGAAATTTGTAAAATGTTAACATTTATCACATGTTATTATTTATCATTCGGTAAATTTAATCAATCACCACCTTTGTTACTTCTATTATACTGATATTAGGTTAAATTTATTTATTTAGTTAAAAGGAATATTAATTTATATATTATCATATCATAAGAAATTAGTGATGAACTTCAAAATTTGACTTTTATAATTGTTGTATTTGTCAGATATTATTAGTTATCATTCATTAAATTTAATCAGTCATTTCCATTTATTATTTATGTGTTTACTTCTGAAAATTAAAGCTTCAAGTGGATATATATATATTTTTTTGAATACGTTGATTGGATTTAAGATGAAAATTGTCATTAAGCCAAGTGAAATTTAAAGAAGCCAAATGGAAATATGACCATTTTATATGGAAACAAGTAATTTGATTCCATTTCTTTCTCTGATATCATTTATATTACATTTTATTAATGAATAAATATGTATTACAAAACTGAAAAATGAAAATGAAAGTAAATTTTTAAACTTGATATTTTTCAAAAAATTTTTTAATTTTAACGAATACTTGTTTTTGACATTTTCTAAAATTCTTCTAAAATTTTTAAAAATTTCCAAGGTCTTTAGGATTCTTGAATTATTTAAGCTTTATAAATCAATAGCACTTATATATATATATAAGAATACATAAAATATATATATATATATCATTGGTAATTTAATTTGGGAATCTTGGGAATTATAATAATTTTTCGGAAATTTTTTCCGTAAAATTTAACTCTAAGAATGAAATTGGTTTTAAAAAATAGTATGATTTTAAAAATTTTTTGCACTAGCTTAATTTTATGTTTTATAAGTTTGTAAGTTTTACTTAAAAACAAAAATCTGAAAAAAGAAAAATGAGTAAATAAACGAGATCCCTTCTGAATTCGTCTTTTTTTATTTTATATATTCTTTTGAAAGCTAAGCTGCCACGCTATTTTTTCTTAGAAATTGATGAATTTTCAAAAGAATTACGAATTTTAGGTTGATTTAAAATTCTTTATTTGAAAATCTTTACTGAGATGTTCATTAAATACCATTTTAATTTATTTATAGCAAATAATAAAGAATAAGGAAAACATACAAACAATACAGTTAGGCAAAGTTCATAAAGCTTGTTTGATTTGCTTTCTTTTTCATAAATATGCTCAAATATTAGTAACAATTTATTATTATAAAATACGACAATTTTGTGAAAATGATATGAGCTAATCAATTTGTCATATCCTTTTTAGCGAGCAGTTATTGCATGAATAATTTTCAGTTAGTCAATCGTTGACATATTTCTTGTGCAAAATACTTAGAAAAGGAAATCATTAAATATAATTATCATGGTTTTTTTTTTCTTTTTTTTTTTTTTGTATTTGTCTCATTAAATACTTTATAATCATCATAATTTCATCTATTTGTAAATTTCAACTGAGCAAAATTTAATTTAGTTCTAATTTGGATTATCAATGAAATTATCTTAACATTTTATCGTTGCTTGATTCATTTAAAATTGCTCATTTTATCAATATTTCTTTTCAGTATTAGAAAAAGAAAACGATTATTGGTTAGCTTATTGTCATCTGTCTTCTTGTTTAATGTTAACTGATTATGATTACTTGATGGATATTTCCTTTTGATAATATTCCCATATCATCTTGACCTTTCTCTTCTTCATTCCTTTTCTATCGTTTTAACCTTTCCCTTCCCCTTCCATTAACCTAAAAGTCTTAACCTTTTCCTAACTTTTTCCTGTTCTTTTTTTATTTATCCCTATTCTTATATATCTATAAGTTATTATTGACAAATTATCTTCTGATAACTTCATCAACTCCAGTTTTAAAAGACGGTGGTTTGCCTTTTAAGATAAATTTGTGTATCAGCGATTGATATTCAATTTAGTATAGAACCTATAAATGTATATTTATGCGATTTATGTTTGTATTTGTTGACTGTATGTCTATTATGTGAAACATTTATTATGAAAAAAAAAAAAATTTTTTTTTCAAACTTTATTTATTTTCTTTTCATGCATTATTTTGCATTATTTCCAGTTCAGAAATATCTTTAATAAGCCTATTATTTCGATGAAATAATTTCTTCGATTTTTTCTTTCCAACTTTTTTAATCAAATTGATTATTAAAATTTGAAATGTTTAAACAAGAAAAATTTCGATGAAAAATGCATCATTCCTTCTAATAAATTGTTGCGATATATTTTAAATATTATTAAAATTCTACTATTGTTTAAGAATTATATTATATCTTGATTAATACTACGAAAGATTTTAAAAATACAAATTACTTTTGGCAAAAATAAATACAAATTGCTTTTCGCAAAAAACAGCAATGAAATAAGAAAAATTTCTTCAAATTCGTTAAAAAATCAAAAAACTACCAAATGTTTAAATCTATTCAAATTCAACAGTAATGTAATATAAAATTTACATGATTCTTTCTTTTTTTTTTTTTTCCAACCAAAAACTTCGAAAAAAGGAAATTTTTTGGAAAGAAAAAAAAAAGCAAAAAGTAAGAATAAAATGAAGAGAAGTGAAACAGAAGGAAATTCGGTTAAAATGAAATAAATCAAATATATTTAATCCAACAGGCATTTGTGATGTTTTCCATCATTAAATGCAAGCTTAATTTGCCTTATGCTCAATTTTTCCTTTCCTCTCCTCAATTTTCATTGTCACCTCTGTCACCTTTTAAGCCATTCCTAATTATCTCGTCCTCAGTTCTTTTTATCCTCTCTGTCACTTGTTTAACTACCTCTTAACATCCTTTTCCTAACTTTTCGAGTCCTTCCTGTCACCATTTTAGTCAGTGATTTTATCAAACTTTTCATGGGCTAATTCTCTCTATCATTTATCTTTTCTTATTTCTGTGCATGCTTACTTTATTTCTTCGTTCTTATTGAAAAATGCAAAAAACTAATCAGATATTCTTATTTAACAAAAAAAAAAATATGTGGAGCAAATTTTTCGAAAAACAAACTTTTTCACTAAAATATTAATGCTCGATCAAGTTATTCCTAATCCTTGGTCAAATTTGTACTTTAATTATGTCAATAGCTTGAAAAAAACAAAAAAATCTTTCATGAAAATTCCAATAGTCGATCAAGATAAATTTTGATTACGTCAATTTTCAATAAATTAATATGTTTATACGTGTATCTTGGCACTTTATTTAATGTGTTAAGGTATGTTTGTATGTGTATGCATATTCGTAGGCTTAGGCTAGGCTAAGCCTAAGCCTAAGCCTACGAATATTCATACATCCTGTATGTTAATTTAAGAAATGGACGTTTATTTAAGCGAATTGATGAGAGAACAAAGGCCTTTATGCCAGATTTGGATGAATAAATAATAAATGATTCATTTGTTTGAGAAATATTACTACATGTTTGTGTATGTGAATGGAAGTGAATGTTCAATAGTTTTGTTCAAAATATGAAAGTATTATGTATGACGATGACAATAATGCGGATTATATTCATTGAGCATTTTTGAGCAACAACACATGAATTTCAAAAGAAAATGCATGTTTTTGGCCCGCTTAGCTGGGCCTTTTTCTTCTCTTTTTTTAGTTTAGCAATTGTATGGGCTCTTTTTGAATTGCAAAATTGACAATAATTCGTCATCTTTACTCAAAAATCATTTCATCAATATTTCAGCTTCTTCAACTTTTTCTTTTCTCTCTAAAAAATCTTATTTGGATATCAGTGTGTTTTCATGCCAAAAGAAAATCTACAGAAAATATTCAAAAATAAAAAAGAAAAAAAAAATGAAAAGATGAAGAACTGGTTTATCTCACGCCTGATTTCATTTATTGGCATTCATTGCTTCTATTTATTGACAATTTTAACAGAAGGAAAAATTTTTAAAATTACGAAAAAGAAAGAAATTATAAGTTAATTATCCAATTAAACTTTTTCTTCCCGGATTTTTCCTTTCTTTTTGTTCTTTATTTATGCTCAAATGATATTGGAAGCGTTGCTTCGTTGCATATGCATTTAAAAAGTGAGAAAGTTTAAAATGAAGCAATTAGGAAAAGAATATCGTCGATTTATAGCATTTAGCAATAATAATTTTTGATTCGTTTCCTGTTATTTCTTTCTTTTTTTTTTCCTCTAATTTTTACTTCAAATTTAGCATTGTTCAATTTCTTTTATATTGTTCAGTTTTATTTTTTTTTCTTATATTGTTCAATTTTATCACCTATTATCATATATTTTTCTTACTTTCTTGTCTTATGCTCATTTTCCATTCTTTTGTAATCAATGTCATAATAGAAAAGAAATAGAACAATTTTAAAATGTTGAAAAATTTCAGGAGTGATTTCGTTCTTCTTCGTGTGCTATTCTTTTTTGTGTCGTTTGTGTGTCGCTTGCGGTGCCGTGTTATTTTTTTATTTTCTTAGCTAAAGGTAAGTTCAACTTATTTATTCATATCTAATCAATAAATCAATTAATCAATTACAGCAGTATTTTCTTGATGATTGCAAAACTACATCTTCAACATGAATCATTTATGCCGAAAAAATTTCAAACAGTTTGTAATTTTAATTCTTAAATCATTTTATTTAATTTTGAATTATATTTAAATTTCTATTTTATATTGTAATTAATAAATGAATAAATTTCAGGTGCTTTGTACACTCACAATTTAGCTTTTTTTTTTTCTGTTTTACCCGCTTCTCATTCTACAAAAACTCTATTTGCAAGTAAGTTTTCTTTTTGTTGCGAATTAAGTCGCTATTTTGATAAATTCAAATTTAATTACAAAAATTCAGTCATTAAATTGGATAGTTTATTTGTTAATATTTTTATGAAAAATTAATTTATTTTGCAAATTTTTAATAGTACTAAAATTAATTTCATCAGCTAATTACTCTAATTTTATCAAGGACTGTCACGTGAACTACTGATTGGATCAATATAAATATAATGATACCATCTATTTATGGACAATTGGCTAGTACTGGAACGATTGCAGATCCATTAGTGCAAGCTGCTGCAGCTGCATTAGCAGCACAATCTGCTGCTGCTGCTGCTACTGCTAGTGCTACTGACACTCTTTCTACAACAGGTATATTTATTTAATCAACTTAACAAATGTTACATTTAATTTTTTATAAGTAATGAAATTTAATCACTTAAAAGTCATTTTTAATCTTTGACCATATTTTACCGCCAAAAATTTAAAAAAGCCAAAAATATGGAACAAGAATTTTCACTATTTTTTATTTTTAGACATATATGATATGATAGAATTACGTTGTCATTTTTCTCAAGCATACATATAAGATAGAGCAATAACTATGTCTTTTTTTTTTTTTAATATTCATAATACGACATAATTACATTAGCATTTAAAAAAATTTTATTTGCTTTATTACTGTAATAATTACGTTATGCTTTTTTTTCTTTTTTAATCGTACATGATAAGATATAACAATAATTATGTTGCCTCAGGCATACGTGATACGACATTTACGAAAATTTTCGTCGGTGGTTTACCGTATCATACATCGGATAAAACATTGCATGAATATTTTGAACAATTTGGTGAAATAGAAGAAGCGGTAGTTATTACCGATCGACAGACTCAAAAAAGTCGTGGATATGGTTTCGTAAGTTTTTATGATGAGAATTTTTGATTCTTATTTCTCTGCATTATAATTTTCTTTCATTTTTCAGCAATGAAATTTAGATTCGAAGAATGTGAAATTTTTAATTGCTAAAATTTAGAAATCAAGATTAAAACTATCAGTGTTGCATAGAAATTATTAAAGTAATACATCGTATTATTTAGAAATTATTTCAATAATAAGCCAATATTATTATTTTTTTTTTTATAATGAAAATTTAGAAATTTAAATTAAATCTGTCACTTTTACATTGAAAATACTAGAGCAAAACATTGCATTATTTAAAAATTGTTTCAATGACAAAATCAATATTTTTTCTATTAAAATTCTGAAATTTAGCTTCAATATTACAGGTTACAATGAAAGATCGAGCTGCAGCAGAACGTGCTTGTAAAGATCCCAATCCAATCATCGATGGCCGTAAAGCAAATGTTAATTTGGCTTATTTGGGCGCTAAACCACGTGGTAATATTCAACTTGCAGGTTAATTCTTTTCGAAATAATGCACTTTTTTATTAACTCATATTAGAAAACTGTACTATTAAATGTAATATTAAACGACATGACTAATTAAGAAATGAAAGAGTACCACTAATTAGGAAAAATAAAATTTGTAAAATTATTGTTGACAGATAGTGTATGATAATATGCTATTGATAGTGTAGCTAAGTAACAAATATTTCATGGATTATTTGACATTTTGATTCCTTAAATGCGATGGAGCCTTCCAATTTATCGTTCCTATGTCTGTCTTAATAAAAATGGCAGATTAGTAATTTCAGTAATTTCTGAATTTTGATCACTTACAAAATTTTCGAAATTAAAATTTACAATGGTTATACTAATATCCTAGCTAATTTTCTTTTTTAAATTACTCTTAAATTTTATGCGCAAGAAATATTACATGAATTGAATAAAATGAAATCTCAAGAATTCAATCGAATGTTTGTTTTGTTATTTGTTTGCATGTTTTGGTGTTTTTTTTTTTTTTTTTTTTTTTTTGTATGGCATCAATCAAGTTTGTTTTTCCATTTAATCTAATCAAATTTCTGATGGAAATTTGTGAAATTTTTGATTTCAGCACTTTCTAACGGATTGCAGCAAATCCCGTTGCAAACACAATTGCAGGCTTTATTTCCCGGTCGTATTGCCGGGTAATTTTTTCCTTTTTTTTCTTCTAAATTTTTCCTTACTTAAGTATGATATACTTTTGAATTTCACGAAAAGTTTTTCATGACAAAATTTTCAAATATCAGTAATTAATATTTTTAAAAATGAAAAACAGTCATGACACATTTTTCATGACTTGTTATTGTGCTTGTATATGTGCGTGTGTGTGTGTGTATCCGTGTGTATTTCTATGTACATTTTGTCTCTCTATTAATTTATTTTATGAAAATAAAATAAGCATGAACTTAATATTTTCAAATCTTAAAATATGACATTAATGTTTATAAATAGGAATCCAAAATCAATGCATATCAATTTTACGAATTATCACTTTAATTAAATTAAAAAATAAAAATAAATTGAAAAATAAATTAGCAGCAATTCAACTCATTAATGTATCAGTATTGAACTATTGCACTTTCAGAAAAGAATTTTTAAAGTACATTATAATCATATATATTATTTATTATTACTTTTTTGAATTATTTGAAATTATTTGAATTTAAAAAAGTAATAATAAATAATATATATGATTGTAATGTACTTTAAAAAATTTTGAGAAATGAATATCGATGATTCCCATTCTTTAAAGATTATTTTTTCCATTCATAATGTATATAAAATATAACGCAAAATTTTTTGATAGCAATACTATAATTTAGAAATATAAAATTGAATCTTTATAAATTTTTCTATTAATAAATTTTTTTTATTCAAAAAATTGAAAAAATGGAAGTTTCTAAATGTGATAATTTTGAGAGATGAAAGATTGACCGAAACTAATCGATAATAATCTTTCATTTGCAAACTCACCTGACCTTTAGGTGTTCTATCTTTCTTATGTTCGACAAATAAACGTGTGTGTATGCGCGTGTGCGTGCGTGAGTAGGTGTGTGCGTGGGTGTATTTGTGTAACTTTTTTGTGAAGGATTTTGTTGGTTTGTTTTATTTAAATGTTTGCGATACAAAAAGTTTTGAAAATAAATTAAATTTTGATTCAAATACCGAACTGTAGATTGTTCAATATATAACAAATACAATAATACTAAGATTGTTTATTGTTTTTTTCTTTTTTCGTTTTTCTTAATTAAAGCAGTAAAACTAAAGAAAGCGAATGAACAGATCACTATACAATTTGTTAAGTAAATATTAAATATTGAATAAAATGAAATATAAATGCTGTATATTTACCCATTAATTTATTTACTTTATCTTTGTTGCTTTAATTTAAACAAACAAGAAATTTAAGCTGCAGTACAAATTTTAAATCTATTAATTTGCATATTTTATATGTTATTAATTTAAACCGATTTATAGTTTTAGTATTATAAAATTTTAGCCTTCCACAACTTCTCTATCCAACAGCAGCAGCTGCTGCTGCAGCTGCAACTAATCCACTGATGAATACGCTAAATGGATTGCAAAATACGACATCATTGGCTGGTGCAGGTCAAGTAAATACTTCACAAACTCAGCAACAGTATATTGACTATGCGACACTTGCAGCTGTTGCAGCTGCAGGTGGCGCTGCTGCAACCGCTGCTCAGAATCCATTTTCTCTTCATCCAGCAGGTAATTAAATTTCAATCATTCTTTTAAATTGGCATATAAACATTTAAGGAAAATACCATTTGCTTTTTTGATAAAATCCCTCAATAAAGTTTATCAGTCAATAGTTGAAATGAAATTTTTCAATTTTAATTTAAGTCTTGTTGAATTTCGAAATATCATTAAAAATTCGGAAATGATAATTGAAAAACTTTTACGATTAATTTTATTTAAAATATCACTGAAAATTTCTTGTGATTAACGCATTTGAAAATTTCAAGGAAGAATTCACTTTTTCAGTGTCAGCAGCAGGTACGGTAGGCTTGGAACAGTATGCATATATGCCATATGGCCTAATACCAGCCAACAATTATGCGGCCCAGCTAACGGCCGCACAATCACAATTGGCTGCCGTAACGCAACAGCAAGCTGCTTTGGAACATCAACGTGTATGAATAAAATCTTTCTACGAAATTCATCTTTCATCAAGAAAAAAGAAAAAAGAAAAAGGAAGTGACCAATTACCGGACAAATAAGCCAAATATTTACTTAACAAATAAATTCATAAAATTTAACAAAATACTTCAACTGCTTAAACTGCTTTTTTGATTTTGTATTTCTAAAATTATCGAAACTGCTTGTGCAAATTGTTGCCTGCATGCATGCTATGCAAAAAATGAGCATACATTAAAACGCGTTTTCTTGTTTTACTACATTTTTTCATAGATTCTTCTCAGTTATTGATTGACTGATTGAATGATTGACAAAAATTGATCAAAATTTCACTCCAAAATATACATTTGAATAAATTGAATTACTATTACATATTTGCCCAAATATTTTCATCTTCTCTAATCCCCATTAATGCTATGTAACTTTTCACACCACCGATCGATTTTTCCCTATATTTATTCTAATTATAAATAGTATAATTATATTATTGACTATTAGACGATCAAATAGTTAACATAATGTAATGCAATAATTAGCATAATCTAATGATGACATTAATTTCATGAATGCCATATTATTATCCCTTGAAGTATTTCAAAAAATAAAAAAAAAAAAAACAAAAAAAAGCAAAAAAACAAAAAATTAAATTAAAAAATAGGAAAAATAAAAAATGAAAAAAGCCAAATAAAACAGGAAAAAGAGATAAATAGATAATAATATTTATTTAAATATATCTCTAATATACGTTATATTAGAACATTTCTTATTAAAAAAATTTTCTATTACTATTATTATTATTTTTATTATTAATCCAAGATTAGTGGAAACTATTAATATTAATTGACTGATATTAGACAGAATAATTTATATATCAAAATTCAATAATTATGGCCTAATATAATCTATGCTAATTTTTATTAGCATTTATTTGAATAAAATTTAGTTTAGATTAAAAATTACATACTTGTTTAGATTTTTTAGAAATTTCGCTATATATATATATATATATATATATGATTATCTACTGATGTGAAAAATTTTTTTATTATTATTTTATAATTTAGATTTCATTTTAAAACTAAATAATATATATTTATAAATAAATAAATATATATAAGTAACATAAATGATGATAATATCTGCTAGTCTCCATAAATGCTTTTACTTTACGAGATTAAATGCAGCTCCTTTTCTCTTTTTTCTTTTACAAAAAAAAAAGTGACATATAATTTTCAAAAATTTTTCAACTTTCTCTCTCTTGAGGATAAGAAAAATTAAACATTTATTATATATAACTTGATTACATTAGTTTAGTTATAGGAAGATTTCCAACATTAAATTCTTAAGTTGTAATCCTACCATTTATAATTAATTGCCATCAAAATAATATTACACTGAACTTAACCATGAATTTAACTTGATTTCAATGGTACTATTCGTGTTACTCTGTATAACTGTGCTATTATCATTTAAAATCGTATTTTAATTTTATTGAACTCAATTTTTGAATGTGAATGAAATTCTTGATATCAATAATCATTTCGTATAAGCAAACGTTCATATTCTATTCAGTGAAGATTATTCCGGTCATTATTTTAATCCTAAATGAAATGTAATGCTTTAATGATATAGTTAAGATGAAATGTTTGTATTTAAACTTAGTTAAATATAAATACAATTGGAAAAGGCAAATTAAATATTCTAATAATGAAAAAGAGATAAATATAAATATTTTAATGGTCTTTTCGTTATATCTCTTAGCAATCGTTATTTATATCGTAAGAAGATAATTTACATAAAAATAATACAATTATTAATTCTGTACTTGAATAATTAAGTAAAATGAATGAATAGATCAATAAATAATTTAATTAGAGTTGGAATAGATGATAAATGAATAAGAAAATAAATAAAAATATAATAATTATGTTACAACGTATTGCTTTTCTCTTTATCTTGTATTTTAATTCAATTTGATTTGATCTTATCAATAATTTCTGTATGGATATGAGAAAGAAATATGATCATTTGAAATATATTGTCTTAACTTTTGCATTTTCATGTATGATTTTTTAATTGCATAGATTTTTATTCTTATCTTTAACTTAATTGTATTTTTCTTTTTTCTTGATTATTATTGATTAAGTCTCGTTAAGAAAGCTATTTTTTGACGATAATATAATTAAAATATATCAGAAAGAAGTAATTATTCTTTCTCAGTATTATATTCTAAATTTTATTCAAAAAAAAAAATTTAATCTCAGCGGATGCTGAAACATGACTATTCGAGAAATTTATGAATGTGTTTAAAATAAAGAACGATATTACTTAATCCATCGTCTCTATTAAAATTCCTATTTGACAACGAATTATTGCACAGCGACCAGAAATTTTCAAATGAGATTCCCATTTTATAAATTACTTCATTGACAAATGCATTGAAATTTTACTTCCTTTTCAGAATTTTTGAAATGTTATTTATCATTCAAATAAGTATGAAAAGTTTACTAAAAAAAAGAATTTCAAAGTATTTTCACAAATACTAAAACTACCTCAAATTCATCAAAATAAATATTTACCTAAGTAAGGAATAAAAGTTATCAAACTAATAATAACTACCACTTTTTCTGCCCTTTTTTACTTATATTTTTTATCTATCTTCTCAAAGGATATGACGAAAACTTATTGATCGGAACAAATGGACCCATTCATCCGGAATTTTTTTTGGTAAACATAATTTCATCTCAAGAACCAATCGGATTCAATATCCATTTTTATAAGAAAACAAAAAAAACTTTCACATTACTGTTGTATGAATTGTTTCATCCCACATATTCATAATTTTGCCCCAAAGTTGATTAGAAAAAAGGAAAACTAGAAATGGTAAATTGTTTTACACAATTATTTACAATCCGAAATAAATGAACACAGAAGTAAATACTGCATACGATATAAATTCAACATTACAAGTGGTAACAATATTATCGAATTTCATATACAATATGTATATTCTAAAACACATAAAAAAAATTATATATATATATATATATATATATATATATATATATGCATCTCATATTGCAATTTCTTATCTTGTATAGCTGAAAGTTAACTCATCAACAGCATTACGGGTTTTATTTTATCGTTGATTCCAACGTGGATAGTTAATTTTCGAAATATCAAAATCCAGAACAGCAAGAAATAAAATTCGTATGAAAAATATCAAAAAGAAATTCAATCAAATATATCACATTTAAATCGAAATTATATTATACAAAAGAAAAAAAAAAAAATTCCGAAGAAATTCGTCCCGTAATAAACACTGATGGAGTTCCCTGTCATTATGCAACCACAGAAAGAAGTAAGAAATACTTTTGTAGCAAAAAAAAAAAAAAAAAAAAAAAAAAAAAAATTACAAGAATCAGAAAAGAAGAATTCATAAAATACCACTGTGTGTATATGTAGCAGTAGGAGCAGTAATGGAGGAACTGATGATGACACAAAAATAAATGAAAAAAAAAAAAAAAAAAAAACTAGAAAGACAACACGGAAATTTAGGTCGTTAAAATGATGAGCATTAATTAAAAATTTCAATAATTTTTAAAGGAAATTCCTTTCTTTTTTATCTCAAGCTAAATTTATTTTTAAAAAATTTTTCGGAATAAATTTTAAATTTCGAAATGAACGCCATGCAAAAGTGCATCACATATATTATACGAAATGATCGTTTTCTTTTTTTCTTTTTTTTTTTTTTAATTTTGAATGAATTAGAAGTAAAAATGAACTGGAATGTCAATAGAATCTTTTTATAAGTGTTCTAAATCATTTGCTCTCAAAATGCACATCAAAAATTCCTTTAAAAATTTTAATATGTACAAATAAATGAGCTATTTATTGAATAAAAAGTGATAAACATTATTTTCATCTGTGTTCGAGCACTTCAACAAATGCTTATTGGATATAATATATAAATTTTTGTCACTATTTGAAAGTAAGATATGGAAATTGGCACAAACTTCCGCGATCACTAGAAAATTACTGTATTTTAAGGTAAGATCAAGCAGGAAAATCTAAAAAATATCAAAATTTGTTGTCCCCTAATTTAAAATCCTAGAAAAAAAAAAACATTTTTATCCCTTCAATAAATTGCTAGCACTTACTTATTTCTCAGTTAAATTTGCTAAAGAAGCATTATTTTGCATGCAAATTATACTACTTCTTAGATGTAAATTTTCGACTTACTTCCTCGATAATTTATATTACTTTCAGCTTGGCAATCATTTTAGTTTTAAATATGCAGCACTACTTTTTAGATAACTGATGTTGCAAAAACATTTTTAAATAAGCAGTATAAAAAAACTTGGGTAATAGATTATGCTTATCTATTATGGATAAGCGATTGATTTTTGCAAAAAACTTATTAAACTCTATATTTTACTCCTTTTCATCCCTATCTTACCACATATCGACCATTTCTATAAAAATCGAATATAAGAAATACAAGAGAAACAAGTTTCGAAAATTTCCAACACTTTTTGGCAATAAACTGGAGATTAAAGTATCACAAATAATTCGAGCTAACACCTGTTTTCTTTTTTTTTCACAAATGTACCGGATATCTGTTGCATGGTTGAAATAAAAGTTGAAAAATTGTTTAGCAAACTTCTTTGGAAATTTAATAAAGGACAATAAGAAGAAATTGAAGGATTGTGAATTACAATTTGTTGAGAATTTAAAATTCACTTAAAAATATCATAAAACTTACATTCACTAAACTACTCACATCGATCGATAAATTTCAATTTATTCTTTTAACTTTTCTGTAAAGTAATCAGTTGAAGTTCTTCCTGAATTAATTGGCCAGTGAAATAATATACACCTCAGAAATGAGCCTAATTGGCTGAACTTCGACCATGAATATTAAATTGACAAAAAATGATAAATGCAAAAAAGAGTATTACTCTGACCAGTTTCAATCATGTTCTTGCTGAACATTGCTTGTAGTTTCAAATTCGCTCATAAAAGCTTGTTCGTCAATATTCAAACCATCATTCGAGCCGTCAACAATTGAATTTAAATTAGTAGGCATCGGAGATGTGCTACAACGGATGAGTTTAAAGTGTTACAACATAAAAGATTCCAGTTCAATTAAATGCATTCTCCGACCAGAATTAAAAAAAACAGTAAGTGGTCAAAGAAAGACTGAAATGAGTTTTCAAATCTAGTTCTGTCAATTACCAAATGATGCATTCAACATCTCCAGTTAACAAACAAAAAATGAACCTAATCGTAATTTAAGGAATTAAAGTGTTTTTGACTATTATCACGCCTTATTTCGACAAATTTTTTTGTCCAAAAAAAAATTTGTAAAAAAGCATCATACATTGAAAAAGTTTAAATCTCATACCCATGTCTAGTAGATTCGTTGGAACAAATTTTTTCAGTGGTGGTAGTCTGCAAAATACTAACAATTACAAGCATTCATTACTTATATGTCATATTCAATCAAAGCGAGATAGAGAATGGCTAGCTAACTGAATGGCCAGATTTCATTCCTTTGGTAATCAGGAACAAATTCTTAATAGTAGTAATGTGCAATAAGTTGATAATTTGATAAAAATAATCAAAGATGTAAAAAACATTGGAAGACAAAAATTGTCTGGGTTTTAAAAAGAAATTGCAGTTTTTTTGCAATGATTGCTCTTAAAAAAAATTGAAGCTCTGGAAGAATGAAATACTTACATTTTGTTGATTATCAATAGGTAGTTCGACTTCTGAAACTGATTCAGATTCGACACAAGTTAGTCTGTTAGAAGTTGCAGTTACAGAGCGATTTCTTTCACTCACCGCAATCTCTTCCGAAGGAAAAACATCTACAGCTTCAAGATCACGTCGGTTAGCAACAGAGGGACTTTGCGCTATCTGTAAGTTCAGTTTTATTCAAGTAGCAATAAAATATTCCAATGAAAAGTTCAAATTTTCAAATGGAAACTTACATTGAGTGCTTCACTGCTTTCATCAAAAGCACTATTATCGACTACAAAAGGTCTTTGTGTATTCGGTGCAGGTGCACATTCCTGAAGCAAAAAAATAAAGGAGATAATGATAGGATTGCTGCTCTATTATTATAACGGCACTCTGTTGTGTCGTATATAATATAAAAAAATATGCGGTACCATACAATTATCATGCAGTTCTCCATAAATTAAATAGTGAAATTGTACACACTTACTGGTTCTCTCGTCGTATTTCTCCATGGAACACGTCTCGATCTACTGACAATTTGTTGATAATATGGACGTAAAGTTCGACATAAAGTTTCGGAAACTGCTTCAATTCGACTTGATATTGTATTGATACCACTAGTTTCACGGGTTTCTCTATCAGTGGCAATTAAATAACCTGTTCCGGGCGCTGGCAAAGGAGTATCAGTAGGAGATGCTATAATTACGCGTAAAGGTGGCCTTTGTCCATCTGAAAACGTATTATATTAGCATGTCAACTATTTGAGAAAAAAATTTTATTCAGAAAGAAAAATGTTATTTTTTTCTTCAGCAAATAAATTTCGCATGTATTGAATTCATCCAAGCATGCAGCAGCTTATTACCTTGCATATTTCTTCGCGCTCCTACTCTTTGACTAGATGCTGAAGGACTTCCAGATGCGAACTGCAAAAGAAAAGTTAAACTTATTATATATAGTAGAAATAAAAATTGTCTTCAAGTTTTCAGTTCAAAACTCAAGAGCAATCCATCCATTACTTTTGATAAATACTTTTAAAAAAAAAGAGTAATATGAAAAAACCTACCGCCTCAGCATTACGAAGTAATGGAGCGTTTTCACGATATACTGTTGTCGAACCAGATGCTGTTGTGGAATCACGTCCTTCATTTTCGGAGTCCGACGAATCAGATTCTCCCGACGATAAAACTTTTCGTTTGCATATAGGACAAACCTTTCGAATCTTAGTCAACCAAGGATCAATACATTTACAATGATATGCTGGAATAAAGTTTATAAATCATTAAATTTCCCAATAAAACTTTAATAAAATATAAATCATTAATGTTTTCTATTGAAACTCGATAAACAAGAAATGAGAAAACTTTACCATGATTACATGGTAAGACACGCAACTTTTCACCATCGACAAAGTCATCAATACATATGGCGCATGATTCCTCTGCATCACCTGAAAAATAACAAGGGAAATCCAGATGAACTGAACAACTAAATAAAATTATGGCCAAATGGACATTCAGTATATTATCCAAATTAATGTCAAACACAACTCCGTATGGCCCATAAAATAAGTCTGTAATTATTCATAATTTACAGACTTATTTTAATCTATCTGCCAGATAATTTATTGTTTTAAATAAGCAAATAAATAAACGCATGATAAACAGAGTGAACGAAGAAACGAAGACTTCTGGCCAAACAAGACTAAAGAATTGAAAGATCGAAAAAGTTTAGCCAGCAATTCGATGAGGTAAAAATCTATTAGCAATGAATGAATATAAAAACTCCGATAATGCTATAATCGCTTTTTTTGATTCGTTTAAAAAGTTCATCGTTGGAAAGTCACAAACCTTTTTTAAATTTTTTGACTGGCAACTTCTTCAAATTTCGTTTTGACAATCTCTTCCTTGCTAAATGTCGACGCTCGCGACATACTCGTACTGCCTATCAAATTAATTAAGAATTTTAAAACAATACAAGGACTTTCAAGCAGCCAATGAAGTCTATTATCCAAAAATTTTCAATGCCAGAAACACAATTTTTTCCTTTTCTTTGCTAAAGGCCCAAGCTACTGAAAATTGCCAATAATTTGTAGAAGCTAAAACATTTAACATTCTATTCGGGCAAAAAATGATATAAAAAAATTTTTAGTGGCTAAGGTAAAGCAAAATAATCTGTTTAAGCGATTACTTACCAGTGATATACAAAGAACAACAAAACAAAATGCAACGACCGCGATGAGAGGGATGAGATATTTGACAAGATCATAATAACCGGGAATAGCGCGTAATGCAACTACATATCTGGAAAAAGCAGTATAACAATTGAAAGCATACTTTAATGAATACAGATGTGTTTTGAAAGACGGAACAATAACTATGCAATTCAGAATAAAAAAAAGCAGTAGAGAATAAATCTTTATACATAAACTTCCTAGCACTTAAAAAAATTTATCGAGCTTAAAGAAATGGAAAATAAGAATTCACATCTCAAATATGTGCCTTTTCATTGAACAATGGGAAATATAGCTGATGGAAGATAAAGAGTAATTGAAAAAAAAAAAAAAAGAACCAAGTAAACAAACGAGAACAAATGAAGCATGAAGAAGAATGAAAAGTTGATAAAAATGAAAGAAAAAATTTCTTTTGAACTAACCCTTTCTCAGCCGAAAAACGACCCATCATATTTGTCATGCATGCATGGCTTACCATCACGACTGGAATTAGAACTTGATCTGCATACTTGCTGCCAGCCATTGGTACCGGTGAATGGCCTTCATCATTAAATATAATCAGTGCATTATACGCTTCCGGATATCCCCGTTGTGCATGATATGCCTAAATTTTGCGTTGAAAAATGAAAAAAAAAAAATCACAACAGCTAATAATTGCGTAAGATTCTTCAGCTTACAATCGACAGAAACAACATAGCAATGGGAACATTTACTTGTTACTTAATTCACGCATAATTAATTGAACACTTAAACCTGCACGACTGCTAATGCATAGGCAATAATGAAGTACAGTTAAGAATAGCCAAAATATAAAAATCTTCATCTAATAATAGTGATAAAATACATACCTTTTCGGAGAAGCTACAATTACCACGAGGTACCACTGCGTAATAATTGAAACAACCAGTCCGATTATTCTGTAAATTTCTTCTCTTTCCAATATTTATCACTTGCAAGCAGGAAGTTTTGTTCTAGCCATATCCCGTCATTGTGATTATTACTGCGTATTTGTCCAATCCCAAGGCACCATGAAATTTCCGGTCTTCTGGGACAAGGCGGGATGGCCGTCTCTTTGAGAAAAACCCTAAGAGCGGATTTAAAAAGTCACTTACGAAAAACCTAATAACCTAACCTTAATGAATTATTCCTTTAACAATTATTTAACGGGATCAAAAACCGTAATTCTGGCATTGTCCTAATATAATGTGGTTGGATCTATCTATCTAATGAAACGAAGAAAAAAAAAAGTACTAATGGGGCACTATTTCACATACGTGTTATCATCGATTTCGCATTCGATTTGATTCAATGATGAATTGATTTTTGACAATGATATTTTAAATAAAAAACACTTACGAAAGTATCTCGGCAAGAATCTTCAGGTGATGTAAAATATGCACAACCAGTTTCATTGACATTGAAATTTAGCATTGGAATTTCACCTCCAAAATCGGCACCTGTTGCATCGCACTGCAATACGGCTTGAAACCCACCTGGTTTCGGCTCCCACTATAAATTTTTTCATTGAATTTTAAAAGAAAATTAAAAGATAAACATTTTAAAATTCTATTATTCATTTAAATTTTTATCCTCCATCGCTGCTATGACAAAAACTGATACTTTTTCACGTCATGTAGCAGCCTCAGCTAAAATCATACACCTATCTTCTATTAAAATCAAATACGAATTATTGGTTATACAGTTCCTTCAACTATCAAGCACACATCTTAATATTCCAAATCTCAATTTCATGAAATCAAACTCTCAATATTCGCGCAACTATATATTAAACATATGACTATACATTAAATCTCCTAAAAAATGGATTATGAGAGCATTTAGCTAAATCTTTCTACCTAATATGTCATCTCATGATTTCAATATTTTAATGAGTTTAACTCAATCACAAAATGTATTATCTTCTATCAAATTTGAAGTTTGTAAAAATAGTCCTTTGTTTTTTCAATATATCCGAAGACTTTAGCTTGCAAACATTATTACAAGCTTTAAAATTTTAATAAAATTCTTTTTTTTTAATAAAAATTAATTTGGTTTTCGTTTTTGATGTACATACCACTTCAATGATGTATTGTTCATACGTTGATCTTACGAAAACAGAAAGTATGAACATAAAAGTTTTGCAGTTAACGGAAATGCCGTACAAATGCATATCTGCCTCGAAACAATTTCAGCAGCATTCAATAATATTATTCACTGCAAATAAAAATTGGTTTTAATTTATTAAAAATTAAAAATCTCAATTCATCAATTCACCAAAGAATTCAATTCCATTTCAAAAAAAAAAATGGCGGAAAAAGTCCGAAATATATTTGAATATGAAATTGCTAATATTTCAAATCAAATATAACAGGAAAATCTTACAATATACTATCCTTTTTCAAATATTTACTAAAAGAAGGAAGAAATGTGGTGAAAAAATTAGTCTAATTTTCAATAACAAATACAAAATTTCAAAAATAAAAGATAATTTCATGTAAATTGAAATTTTAATGTAAAAATATTCATCTAAAATATAATAAATTCATGCACTGAACGAAATAAATAAATTATGTGAGAGATGATATTGCTAAGTGCATCTATGTCATACGATAAGCAACATATTCCTTCTTCTATCAGACCTATTTTTATTCTATTTATCCAATGTAAACATACATATTTATCTTTAAATTACCTATTTGTTCATATTCAAATACTTCCTTCCAAAACAATGAATGAAATATAAAAAGTAAATTCCCATTTATTCTTTAATTGGAATATTTCATGAATAAATTAATAAAATACATACACATAATGTATTTCCAATAAAATGCATAATAAGAAATTCATCATAATTAAGTATTGAAACATTAATTATTAATTACATTTATGCAACATTTTCTTTTTCTTTATTACAATATTATTATTAGATAAAATTGATAATTTTTTGTTAATTTTATCATACATAAATGTCCTATTATTATGAATATATTTTTCATATTATTATAAATTGATATTCGTCCATTATAATAACATTCAATAAAGAAATATTTTAGATAAACTAGCTTCAGAATGATTTCATTTCTCGAGAAATATCGTAATTTCATCAGAACAAAATTATTTGGGAAGTAAAAAAAGATAAGGAATGCACTGATACTGAAAATGAAATAATCAATCAGTAAAAGAGGAATTAAAGAACAAAAATCCCGACACTCTCGTCAGCAAAAAAAGAAAAGTACATAGCTCATCGAATTTTTCGCTTTTAGTACATTGTAGAATAGAACATACGCTTCTTTGATTGGGGGCCATCATGCAACTTTTAATGAAACAACGATTTTTAGAAGAAAAAAAAAAGTCAATTTAACAGTTCGATATTTTAAATTATTTGCATCATTTTGAAGGAATTTTTAAAATTCTCTTTTTAGAAAAGAAATTATATTTACTGCATACTGTTGCATGCTAAAAAGTATGCTATATGTCATGATATAGCAGAAAATTTTTATTGAATTAAAAAAAAAAATTTTTAATTGAAATTGATGGGATGAAAAACAAGTCTAAACTTAGAGCAAACTTAAGAATGTTTCTCTTAAGAATGTTAGGAATGTTTCTTGCGGTTGCAAAAGCAACAGCAAACAATTTCAAAATGTAGCTATACAGATATTTGGGAGGCAACAAACTTTATGTATTTAATTTCCCAATAATTTTTGAGAAATATTGTCTTGTGTCTTGTGTTTATATGATTCTTATTGTAGTTCATAAAATTAGCAAGCATGTACCCATAGCATTCAGAATAATAAGCCTCTGAAGCTAATGTTTGCTTGGAAGGATAGAAAGGATACGATCATAACAGTTAACCATGTATATTTAATATAACCGCGCATTGCAATTAAATTTAATTAGAATATATGAAACGAAGAAACTGGTGGAATTCTCAAAAAAATTAAAAATTAAAATAGAAAGTAGAAAATACTCGATTTGAATCCGAAATTATAAAAGCAATTCATCAAGAAATTTAATAAAAAAAATTAATGCTAAACTGATAGTATACAGATCAAGAATTAATGCTCTTATATAGCATTAACCTATATCTTTAGAGAAAATTTATGGGGATGATAACACAACTTCAAAATTTCATTTGAATTTATTGGAGATGCGTGAAAAAAAAAAAATGCAATCTTAGAATAAACAAATACTGCACATTTTATAATTGAACATACAAGATAGAAATAAAAGTACAATTTAATCGAAAAATGTTTACATTAATTCGTAAGGTGAGTCCAACCGGTTTAAACACAGCATGAAAGAGCATATATGAATGTGAATGTTTTGTAAAAGTAATTTTAATTCAACATAAGGATTGAGAGATTTCAAAGCTGATGATTTTTGAGGAAGAAGAAAATGACGGTCAAAGAAATGATTTCCGATATTTGGTAATATATCGTTGAAATACATCGCAAAAAAAAAGTTTTTGAACCTTAGATGGTACAAAATTCAAATTATATCTTTCTGAAGGATTGTGTAAATTTAAGGTTAGTGGAAGACTTAGCATTTGGTAAATGATAAAATCACTTTTGAGTAAAACAACTTGAAAAATTTGATACAAAGCATAACGAAAATTAGAATAGGCTTTCATTGCAGAGAAAAAATTCAAGAATTTTTTCAGAATTAACAGCAATCTTAATTAAATAAAAAGACTAGAAAAAGATATATAGTCTTCTACCTGAGAGACTTTCGAAATTCTTTGCATTGTTGGCTTTTAGGGATTTCTCGTTTTGCAACCGAAATAATTACAATGGAATAATAAAATATTGATCATAAATTAACACGATTAATACTTACAGCAACGGCTCGCTGTGTCCGTTGCTGTTTTGTACGTTCTTTGAATTCTCTTTGTGTTCGATCAAATCGACTATTCGAACGATTCTTCGTTGCTCCACGAAACTGACCTTCAACATTACTCTTAGGACGTACAACGTAATCCTTTTGAGACGGTCGTGGTACACGTGCACGCATTATGAAACCTTTATCACCAGGACGAGGCTCTGATATCTCTTTCTCAGCATCTGAACTTTCTGATCCAGCACTAAAAATGTTTCAAAATAATAAGAATCAATATCAAAGTAATATTATTCAAATGATATATCTGTATCGAGTAAACAAACAATCCAACATAGATAGTTATCCTCGTGATTTTAAGTAAAATGAAATTTTCGATTTCAAAAGTCAAACTTTGAAACCATTTCCAGAAAACTGCATAATAATCCAATACAAACAATATCGCAGTTATTATGAAATAGTAATTTTAAACTAAATATGTTCGATCACGGAAGTTAAAATTCAAAAACCTACTCTAAACGTCGCCGTTTAGCTTCTGGCAGTTGTGCATAATCACGCTGTATTCGCTCATCTTTTGTCATTGAACGAAAATCTGTATCAAGCTGAAAACAGGGAAGAAAATATAGTCAAGAATAATATGACAATATATTTTATCCTAGATCATCATATAAGAGACTTATGAATTTTACAGTAAATATATAATAATGTTGCAGTTCTATTTGCTCCATGAATATTAATATTCTAAGCATATTTCAAAGCAATTTCAACTTAAGAATATCAAAAAGAAATCTCAAATCTAATAGAGGCAATCAATAATTCCTCAAAAAGAAAATGGCTCCATTAATCAAAGATAATCCATTATTTCACGAGCCGCGACAGCTTGAAAATCATCACAGTATTCTATCAATTTTCTAATTAAACAAGTAATTGAGCGAAAAGATTGGAAAACTCCTTCTCGAAGACAAACAAGAAACTTTCTAATTGTTAAAATAAGTCAATTCATAAGAAAAAGAAATGTATGCCAAGGAAAAAACTAAAGAATGAAAAGCTACGAACCTGAAAGATGGGTCTAGCCCAATCACTAATCAGTCGTGCAGCAAGAGCTTTGTTCTCTTTAGTTTCGCGTGGGTGCTTATAGAGTAGCATTACAGCCCGTCCTAATCCAGACTGTTTCAGAGTCCCCGGTTCCAGTCGATTAAAATCTTGCAAAATTTTTAACAAATCTGTCCGGATTTCCAATGCAGGCAGTGATTTATCAGGTAATGGAGCTAACCATTCTGATATTACATTCATCATGCCATTATCTACAAATAACTAAAAAATTTTTTGATATTTGGACACTTTCAACAGATCTTTAATACTTTAAATATAAGATTTCAGTAAATAATGTCAAAGATCTTTTATGCTATTTAATTGAGATCAGAATGTAAAATTTGGAAGGAGGATTCCGAAAAATTTAATACTAGTAAAGTGTTGTATTTTATTTTAATAATAACTTACAAAAATCACAATATTTTAATCAGTAATATTAACTGACCAATAATGGCTTCCATTAAATCATGCTTTATTAACATTGCTTTTACTTGTGGCAGCATTTTACGTTTTTGCAATGCAGGCCGACGCTCCATATTAGAATGACGGTCGTCCTAAAATATTTTATAAATTATTATAAATTTATAATCGCTAAATATTACAATTTCATAATCGAAAGATAGCTATGGAAGATTTTGGAGAAATAATGAAAGATTGAGCTCCATAAAACGTTCAGTAATGTATATGAACTTTATTATTTATCAACGGAAATTAGAAACTGTTTTTTCATGTATTTAAGAAGGAAAAGTTATAGGCAGTACCTTTGCTGAAGCTTTCATAGCATCAATAAGCATTCTAATTTGATCATCATAAGCGCCACCAACATCAATAGAACCATCTCGTCGGCGTCTTCTTGGTCTTCGTCGCTCTGCTTTCTTTTCACGCATCATCGTATCAAAATCCCAAATTCGTCTACAGAATACATGATTTTTTAATACTTTCAATAGAAGCCAATACAAGATAGTAATACTTTTATATCAAGATTCCATTCTACACACTATGCCTAATGTAATCACTGAAGATCTTATAACACAAGTACGATTACTTATAATTCAACTACATTTAACTGGGTACATATTGCTAACAAAATGGCTTATTTTTAGTCAAAATTTTACCCATCATCCTCGTCATCTTCATCACGAACATACCGCGGCTCGTCATCATCTCCTTCTGCACCATTTTCTTCGGCCTGAGTAAAAAGATAAATACTAAAAACAATAAACAGATTTTTGTCTTCCATTACTTCCTCTCTTATTTTTCCAGTCTGCCAGGATTTATCGCCATATTAATCACTAAACAAATATGGTCCTCGACATCACTATCTTTTCGATATCTAAAATTTCAAAAAGAGAGAAGGAGTTGAAAGAATAAGAAATAAGACGGATTAAGTACTGAAAATCTTGTATGCCATAAAAAGTTACTTCAAAAATTACAAGCTATCCACCTGATACTGTGTTTGAACTGCATCTTCATCTTCTTTTTCCTCATCGCTATCTTCACCAAATATATTGGTCATAAGTTCACCGACACCAACTTCAGTATGCTCTCTATCACCTTCCGATTCCGAATCATTTCTAGAAAAGAAGATACGGTTGCAAATAATTAGGGATGAAATATAAGTAAGGATAAAAAATCAAAAATTCCACTTGAAAATCACCATTTTTTTCTTAAGACAAATACTATACTGATTAAAAGATGTTCAAATATCAAATATAGACAATATTCTTTTCGTGAGGTCCATTTTTGCCAATGACAAGCATCCTTACAACAAAAAATTATCTATGATGTAATCACCTTGATTTTGGTGCTGCTGGTGCGATATCTATATTATCTTCTTCATCGCTGGATAACATGATGCGCCGCGGTCTCGATGAACCGGTTTGTTTATCTGCAACCATTTTTCTTTCAAGTAGTATCCTTTTATTTTAAAAAAAAAAACAATTTTTAAAGCTTTCATGAATAAAATGATATGCAAGAATTCTCACTTATTTCATGTATTTATCAATAAGAAAAATCTTGTTTTATATGAATCATCAATTTTTTCTTTCGTTTCGAAATATACTAACCCTCATCCTTATCAGAATCGTCATCATTTCTTTCATAATTTGTATCTGTCATTTCCTTCTCAATATCCACATTTACTGGATTTATATGATCATCATTAATCTTTTCTTTCGTTCCGAAATACTGTTCCAAATCTTCATCATGGTCAAGAGCACTCTCATCTTTCACTTCTTCTACAATCCTGAATAAAACTCATTATATTTATCAAATTGAACTGCAAATACAAATTTATATTTTGCCTTTCTATCAATTTTCATTATTTTTTTCACTTGAATAACTATGACCAATTTTTAAATATATATACAGTAAAGTTTTAAAAAAATGAGATTTCAAACATAAATATGACATATTTCGATCTAACTGGCTAGATCTGTGCTCGTACCACATTACTGAATATGCAATCAGAAAGTAATCCAAAAATGCTCCCACTTCACATCAACAAATTATATTAAAATTTAGTCATATTTCACTGAAAAAAAAAAAGAAAACAAACTCATGTGATGAAGAATGCGAATGAGATGAGGAACTATCCTTTATCCCATCATCATCAACAATATCTTCTGGATCATCAGCTTCATTATCTGTTTGAATGTGCACCTAAAACATAAAGCCGTAATGATCGTAACTATAGCTATAGTAAAAACAATTTAAAATTTATTTTGTTGATAATTTTGAACTCAAATAGTCCTGCAGCTATTCTTACCCAATTGAGTTTTTCAGAAAATCTGATTTTCTTCAGTCCTATATTTTCTCGAATAGTTGACCTACAATTTGCAAACAAATTTTCATGAAAATAAATTTAAAACATACATGATCAGACTGAATAGAATTTAAAGCAATGCTGCCATCATCTTCCTGATTATTCTCCAAGCTTCCAGACTCATGATTGACAGTGTCATTTTCTTCCGATTCTGTCATCTGTAGCATATTTAAGTATTTGATATATGATATATGATATATATATATATATAAAAAAAAACTATATATATATATATATATATATATATATATCCACAATATTTTGCAATTTTCGCTATTATTTCGAAATGAATGCTTTTATTTATTAGTCTAAAAATAAGCTTAATTCGATTGAATATTCAATTAAACTATGCAATTAATCGTTTGGAAAATTGAAAAACTATCTATCTTCCAAAGAATAGCAAATGCATCAAAAATGAACAATCTCGTTGATTCCACGAATAGTTAAGAAACTAAAAATTAAAGAAAAAGTTTTGGAGACTGAAAAAGCTGGAAATTTCTGAGAGAAAAATTCCCGAGTCATTTACTTTCATGTATAATCCATATTGCGAAAAGATTCTAAATAACATTCTGGTGGCCGAACTTTCTGCCGTGATTATCATTGGTGTCGGTATGAAATTCCAAAATTTCAAGTTAAATTAGTAACAGGCAAATTCTTTACTGATCTAAAATTGGATTAAATAAGGAGAACTTGAACCAATTTTGAAAGTTGGAATTAAATTATGTAGCAATTTCGATCAAAGCTATGTTTGAAATTTTGAAATGTATGCATTTTGGGTGAATATTTTTTTCTCTAGTCATTGTCGCGACATGGCAGTGGATAAATTTGTTAGTTATATCCTTATCATTGCTTGATCTTTGTATTCTTATCAGTTATCTTATCTAATTTTATTACGGTAACTGCAATTTGATATCGTCGAAGAAATGGAATGTAATATATCTTCCGAAAATTTTCAAATATATCAAGAACAAATTACAAAATGTTATCCCATGAAAGGCTTAATATTTCAAATCATTGATGATTTAATATTAAAAAAAAGAAAAAAATTTGTCAGAAATATTATCAATTTTTGTTTTCCACTATGTTCTGTAAGCCAATTATTACAAATAAATCATAAATGTTGGACAATAATTGCAAATAAATTCATAAGTTTTTTTTTTTTTTTCCAGTAAGTACTAATTAAACCTATAAAAAATGTCAATAACTAATACATATTTGAGGCTATTGTCTATTATTAAACTTATTTGTCTTGAAACATTTGCCAATAATTGAATTTAAAAATGTTTTCAAATAATTATATGATTTTACATTAGACGAAAAATAAATGATAATTTTGATAAATTTTTTATTGATCAATACATCAAAATAATGAAGGTATTTTTTATACTATGTCTAATTTAAAGGTGATATCATAGCTGATAATCGTTGCGATGATATTGATTTATATCATGAAAGTTAACTAATTTGCATAATTTGTCTTAATTGAAATTTTACAGTCAAATATCGTCATCTTCAATCAATTCTATTAATAGGATCAAAATTTCCCAAACATTTTTTAACCTTCCTTTGTACTAAACTTTAATGCAAGTCGATAAGAATTGCTTCGTTTTTAAATTAGTTTTCGACATATAACCGACAAAACTAGTTTGAGTTTCAAATACCATGTTATTTTACAAGAATACATTAAAGAAAGGTCTTGTTAATTAACGAAAAATCTTGAAAAAACTTTTAAAAAAAAATTGATGAAGATTTTTAATTCTATCAATAGTAAATGTATTCCGCAAAGTTTGTTTAAGACATAATTATAATCTCGATTTTAGGTATTGGATTGTTCTATTATGCTAGTAATCAATTTAGCAGAGAAATTCTGTACTGTTTTTAAAAGTAAAAGTTACAATAACCAAGGCATATTTCATTTTTATTCGATCATTCAATTTTGATTAAAAAAAATAAATGGATCAATAAGATTGAAAGATTGCAAGCATGCTTGATGGAACTTTTTTTTTGTATAAAGCCTGAAATTTTGGACATTTTTTGAATTTGGATATAATTTCTAGATATGAAAGAAAAAAAAAAAAAAAAAAAAAAACTCTCATCAGTGAATATGAAATAAAAAAGTTTGCTTATTTTTTACTAAATTAAATTTCAATAACTAACTTTATTGTATCAAGTTTATTCAAATGGAAAATTTCTAGAATCCTAATTTACTTAAATAAAAGTGCTGCTATCTATAAGCGATTTCAATAAATCAGAAAACTTATTGTATGTAGCAATTATTTTCGAAGTACTAATACTGGTAAAGATTTTTAAAAGATTTCATTAACTTTTCCCGAATAACTGCCAATCAAAAATTCAGGAACGCTTTCAATGAGAGATTATTTACTTTTCGAAAATTGATTTTTAAACTTTTTATAAAAATTGGAATCAAATATTGCTGGAAATCATGAAAAAATCGATTGTGTTAATTAATAAAAGAAAAAAGTTGGGAAGAACGAAATAATTCGTAAAAACTACTCGAAAAACCGTGAAAATGACATGTGCTACTTTTATGAATGTCATCATCCGGATGGTTTATCCGGATGATCTACTTTTTCTCAGTACTTTTTTGCGTACAATTACAAAGGTATTGTCATCCGGAAAACATAATATAATGAAGCTGAGCATTTGATGATTATGACGTATGCTGCTTCAAAGTATAACTTTTTTAAAAATTTATCATTTGTTTTCAAAAATTAGAATTGTTAGGTAAGACTCAAAAAAAAATTCTTTTTTTCATTAAAAGTATGAAGCAATCAGTCATTATGTAATGCAACGGAAGGAAAAAGAGCAAAAAAAAAAAAATATTTTTGTTAAAATTTCTAAACTAATAATTAATCATAGGTGTAAACATAATTTTTTTTTTTTTAATTGGTTGAAAAACATTTGGTTGTAAAATGTTAGGTACCTGTTATCGTATTTGTTATCAATGTGATATTTATTGCTCAAAACAATCACAATATATTTAATTATATTTTATTATAACTATAAAATTTAGCATGAAATATAATGTAACGGAATTTCTATATTATATTACAACTGTAAAATGTCGTGATAAAATTTAATCAACAACAAAAAGAAGAAACATAGCGCGAAATATTAAATTTAATTATTTGGCAGCATATAGTTAGTAGGATGTGTTGTAAAATGTAAATAAACTATTGAAGCAGATCACGTTGAAATCATGTTCTAACTTCAGTTCAGCAAAACTTTTGCATTTGAGATTATCAAATCGACTTGAGAAATTCTGAAAAATATTGAAATATTGAAACATTTCACTTATAATTTTTTATTTTATAGCTTGATTCGGTTTGCATTAATCAGTTGTATTTTTCGAAATTTTTGATACTAGTAAGATTGTCGAAATAAATAAATAAATAAATAAATAAATAAACGATTCATATGAAAATAAGCAAGGCTTGAGAGAAAAAAAAAAGAAAAATCGATTTTTAAAATGACAATTTTATTAAAAAAAACTTCACTATTTTAATTTTATGATTGTCAAATTTGTTATCTCAAAATTTAAATTTCATCAATCGATATTTGAAATATTACCTTATCCACAATTTTCATCACATTTCCATTTGTCTCTTAATTCTTCTAATCATACTTTCTAGTCTTTGTAATTTCAAAGAAAGCCGTTTATTACGATGATATCCACTCGGGATAATTTCTGGTGATTCTAGTTGCTCTCCATTATTTTCCGATTCTTTTGATCTTGGCTTCTCATTATATGATAACGTTTTCTGTGCTTCTTCAATGTTTTCCTCAATAAGTTAAACAGTAATGATAACGTTAATTGATAAAAATTATGGCAATGATAATTCAGCAAATATAATCGACAAGATGAATTGCATTAATAAGGTTAATTTTTATAATTTTAATGTCTCAAATAATTTGTTATATTTTCTTCATCCCTTGAATAGAACGGATTTAAAAGCTTCGAAATGGTATTAAAATGGAATTTAAATTCGAATTGGTTGAGTAATGATTTTAATTTTTTGATCTTACATTAAAGTTAAAGTTTTTAATGGTATGCTTATTGAATGGTGATACTTACGTAGTCAAGTGGTGGAGATGGCGTTGGACGTAGTGGCACTGTTACAGGCGGAGGAAGTATAGGTTTTTGTGGAGCTGGACAAACTGGCGTTGGAGGTTTTGGACATGGAGGTGGAGGAGGTGGAGGTGGACAATATTGTGGTGGACAAGTTGGCGGGGGTGGACATGGTGGTGGTGGTGGTGGAGTTGGACACGGTATTGGTGGTGGAACTGGTGGACATGGAACTGGTGACGGACATGGAACTTGAGGCGGTGGAGGTGGGCAAGGTCTTGGTGGTGGTGGAGGTGGCAAAGGTGCTGGCGGTGGAGGTTTCGGACATGGTGGTGGAGGTGGTGGAGGAGGACAAAATTGTGGTGGGCAAGTAGGAGGTGGAGGTGGAGGTGGCGGTAGTGGACATGGTTTTGGTGGTGGTGGTGGTGGACATGGTCGTGGCGGTGGAGGTGGTGGACATGGAACTGGTGGCGGACATTGGATTGGAGGTGGCGGTGGTGGACATGGTACACAAGGTACTGGTGGTGGTGTAGGAGGACAAATTCTACATGGTTGTGGAGGTGGAGGTGGTGGACAATGTGGTGGTGGACATGCATGAGGTACAGGTGGAGGCATCACTGGTGGTAGTGGTGGTGGTAATGGTGGTGGATATTGCGGATATGCCCATGGCTGTGGTCGTGGTAGTGGTGGTGGCAATGGTGGTGGTAATGGTGGTGGAAACTGTGGACAATGGCACATTGGCCGTTGATTTGGTAGACAACAAGTAGCAAATACGGTATTGATGATAGCAGCTATGAACCAGAGGTGCAACATCATCCTGAAGTGATAACAAATGGATATCCTTGTGAAATTGATAATTATGCACATTCGTTATGGTTATTTCTAAATTAAAAAAAACCGAAACCGTAAGTGCGCCATTTGGTTGCCAACAAACTATTTAACAATTCTTCATAGCTGTTGACATTTTCTTCTATTATTTCCACGAAATTCAATTCTTACTTCAACACTCATTTAAAAACGATAATTAATGATTTATATGTCAGACTTCAAGGAATAATGACAAAACCAATAACGGATGATTTCTTTACAATAATTCTTCCCAAATTTTTAATGGAAGTATATGATTAGATGAGATGCAAATACAACTGTCCCATTACAATAGAAATAAATTGAAGAAAAAAAGCAATCGCTGTCATCGATCAGTTCCAGTATTACAATCGCTGCAATTCTAGTAAAAAAAAATTGATATAAAGTATTTAAAAAGAAATGAATGATGATAAGTTTCGTCTGTAATTTTGAATTAGTGAAATTTAATCAAAATAAATCAGAGTTCAGTTCTGTTGCATATCTTAAATAATAGGTTGCAGGTAAGATAAATCCAAATTTTTTGACAAATAAGAATTAAATTACTTTTGTATAAGTCTAATTAAAGGATTACTCAAACTCTGAAAGAATATTTGATTTCAAATTAATGTAAATTTTTAAGATGCACCAGGGCTTAGCTGTATTATAAATTTTAATTAATAATGATTAAAATTTAATCAAACCCAAATCTTTTTTATAATATAAATAAAAATTGCATCTGTTTTTTTTTTTTTTGAAGCATTCCTATAATTTCAATATTATTCAAAAGATATAATCAGAAAGTTGCCTTATCAATTGCTTTCAAACTGCATAATTCAGTTTTAAAATAAAAATTAGCATAACATATCGATAAAACTCTTAAATTAGCAAATTTGAAACTTTCAAAAATTTTAATAATAAAAAGGTAATCTCAAAGTTGAATTGTTCGAGAAATTACCAATCATTTTTATTGTATCTTCGAGAGCGTAATAGGGTTAGTTCGCATTTATAAACTTTAATAACAAAATATTATAATTAAGTTAACTTTCCAACAACGAACTAAAATGCATTAAATAACATTAGCTATTACTATCATATAATTAAAATATCAAAATATTTAGGGAGAATGCTTAGGTGATAATAAACTTTTGCAGAAACTAAATATTATTATCATTATTATTGCTATTAGAATTACTCACTCTGATAATATCACCATTAATTCAGTCAATGTTTAATTATAATTTGTTATTTATTAATTAATGATTGTTGTCGAGTACCGTTTTTATTGTGACATATATTACTTTTTCGTTATTTTATTATTGGTTTTCGCTATTATTCTTGTTGAAACTATTATTAATACAAATTTATGAATTCTCATATGATAATAATAATTATCATTGTTGTTGTTGTTAGTATTATAACACAGTTGATATAATATCAAAAATATAGTTACATTAGAATTTATCACTAAAATTTTCAGGAAAACATTGATTAATATTGCTAACACTTTAGATCAGTGATTATAATCCAGAAATGGGAGAATAAAAATGATAATACAATCAACGAGAGAAATGATTCGCTTTTTCTACTTCTCGTAATTTCACTTTTTGAAAAAAAATAGAAGATATTTATAAGCAGTGATAGGAACTTGTTTCTATCATTTTCTTTGCATTTATTTTTTTTTCTTTATTTTCACTTTTTTTTGCTGCCCAAAATTGATTCATTATCGGAAATTTAGCATGAGTTGTTTTCCTTCAAAATTTTAGCATGACAGAATGTTAAAATGAAAATGCTGTGATATTATTAACAAGTAATTTTATTTCAATTGCAGCAATCTGTAAAAGTGCATTAATTTAAACACTGAATTTGAAAATTACTAAAATAAATGATGTTATTTATGTGTTTTTTTCAGGTATTTCAAGAATTTTTAGTTCATTTTTGCATCACAGCAAATTTGTTATGATTTTAAAGTTGATACGCAATTTTTTCTATTTCCTCGATAATTATTTAATTAACTGGAATATTTATAAAGTATGCGTTCCATTTCAAATAAAATTAATTGATGAGGAAAATTGCTATTGCTGTAATGTGTATAAACTATACCGTCGTCTCTTTATGCAAACAAATAAAGGTTTGTACTTTTCTTAACCAACTCAATCATAGTTAAATTTGCTGATTTTTTCGTTTGCAATTTCCGATATTATTATTCTAACAGCAAATATGCTTCAAATTTTATCAATTCCATTTAAAAATTTATTCATCAACAAAAGAAAAAAGTTGTTCATCAAAGAAAATAAAAAAAATTAGTTCAGTAATGCATGGCACAAGAGTAGGAATAAATTCAAGATTTTTACTTATGTCAGTACAGTTTGTTACTATCGCTCAGCAATAATTTGATTCTTTCAACGAAATTTTTTTTAATGAAAGTAAAAGAAACGAAAAGGAAAAATGCAATCATTTTTAAAAATGAAAAATAAAAAAAGATTTTAATTAAATGTTAATAAAAAATTTTGTTTAGTTAATTTTAAATATTTTAAATTTTAAAAAAAACTGGAAATACTTTCCACCGATTATTTCATTGAGAATATTTGAGACCAAAGAATTTAAAATGTCTAAAATTATATTCATTCGAAAATGAAAACCATTTTTTATTTTATTCCACTTAGCAATCATATTATTCATTTTTGATTATCGTATTTGGTTGAATGGAGTTTCGGTGTTTTATTTATTGTCCTTTTCTTTCTTTTTTTTGGAAATATTAAATTCTTTGAATAGCTACGAAAGAAAAGGATGAGAACTGAAGTCCCGGTTTTCATTGTCAGTTATTTCTGCATTAATTTGACTGAGTGGAAATGGCAAGAAATAAATTTATTTTTGAGATAAAAATTCAAGTTTTTTAATTGTTAGATCAAACTTCTTTTATTGATTAAGGTACTAACCTTCTGTAAATAACTTTCTCACAAAAAGAATAAAAAAAAAAAAAAAAAAAAAAAACTTGTCGGACATTAAAATCGAAAAACTGAATTATAATTATTTTTAAGGTGGAGTAACTTCAAAATTTTGATTACTTCTGCCAAATTAATTTTTTCTTGACTTTTTTTGGTTTAGTTCAAAGAATATCAAATGAAAAGAAAAATGAAAATGAAAAAATGCAATTCATTGTTACACAAACATAGTCTGCTTGTGGTTGTTTGGTTCTCTTTTTTTTTTTCTCGAAATCTTTTTACTTAAAACTCAAACCAACATCAAATAGACTCCATTTCTAAGATTTATTATTTCAACAAGATTATAATCAATTACATTGTTATTATTCAACAATAAAAAAAAATTTGACTACATTTTAGCGAATAATTATAAGATTAAATCATTTTGAAAGCGAAATGATTGATCGCAATTTGCAATAAAAAATTTATAGCCGACCGAATATCAAAATAATAATAATTCATTGATTACAACTAAGCCAATATCATTGACAACATTAATCGGTTTTAATTATTATAAATGTATATTTGTTTTAAAATTACGACTTCAGAAATTTGTGTTATTTGGCCATAAAACTTTGCATCAAATTTAATATCTTTATTATAAATTATTCCATCACATTTTTTATGCCTTTCTTATTCATCGGATTCAGTTGTTTCGAAAGGGCTATAATATATACTATTGATCATTCATTACTATCAGTAACTTTAGTCACTTTCAATCATAATGCATTGTATTTTAGTATTGCTTCTATGAAATATTTTATGCATAAATTGAAAAAAAAGCCAACACAGATAATTTTAAAGAAAAAATTTTGATCCTCTCATTCATCAAAAAGATAACAATTATAACTGCATCATGAGAAATAAGTAGTAAAAGGAAAATATTAACATGTCATTTCTGCTTCCATTAATTTCTGAAAAAAAAAAAGTGTATCTAACAGAAACGTGTTTTTATGTGAAAATTTTATTAGAAAATCGAATTCCGCAGCGGGCATTTAATTCAACATTGCTATCATCGAAAAATACATTTGTAGGAATTTATGTTGACTATCTGGCAATGAAAGTAGAGAGTTGGCTTTCTGATAAATGTGTCCTTTCACTTTGAAAGTTGGCATGAATTGTGTTGTTACGCCGAACGACGTCATATGGAGCACGAGTTGTATTTTTTGATTATAAATAGGAAACGCTTTGATTCGGAGTATATCCGGCAATCAAAGTTTTCGATGGCTCTGGTGGCTCTTCAGGTTGAGACAATTTAATTTTTCAGACGTCGCAACACATTCCTTTCGTTTCTCCATTAAATTTCAGAGATTGTAATAAGGACATGCTTCAGTCATAGAGGCGATGAGAACATGCGGACTCAAACTATAATCATCAGCTAGGTTGTATCGGAATGCAAGGCGTTTATAATCGTGTAAGGTGTTGGACATTGATCTCCTGCTTTTCGTTGAGGTCTTTCACCACTTTCAGCCTGTCACGTTCATTCTGTTCAGAATGAAGCAAATCTGAAGTAACAGAAGACGATCAATGTGCTCGCAACCGTGTTTTCCCAAGTCTAGCTGCACGTCACTCTACTCGCATTTGAGCTATTCTTTGTCTTCTTCGCTTATTCATTGATGTCCGTTCGTCCTCAATTTGATTTGCAATTAATCGTCGCCGTGCTTCCATTTCGTAAGTACGATAACCTAAGTTTGATTTTTGAGTCATTATCTAGATGAACTAAAGCAGATAGATTGCACTCGAGTTGCTCTTGAAATTGATTGTTGATTGAACTTGAAATTGAATTCGAAATTGCTCAATTGAATTGTTGAACTGTTGCTCCTGAAAAAATTATATATGATATTAAAAGATACCAACAGTCGTAAATATTTATTTTTTAAAATCTTAAATTTCCTAAAGTTTTTATCTACTGATTTGAAAATTTGACAGAACATTGCATTGGAATGCACACATACTTTATCGAGCGTACTGAGCGTTACATACTAAAGACCACATCCACTTTGCAGAAAGTAAGCGTAGTCAACAGATTTCATTTGTCACAGGTATGACAGGGAAAAAAAAAGTGGGTATATTTATACAAAAACAATGCGCCTATTCGAATGCAATGTTGTGTCAAAATTTCAAATCAATGGATAAAATTTACGACAAAGAGATAATTCAAGACACGGTCTAATATTAGAAGTCAGAGAGATAATCCATCAATTGCTTGAACGAAACATTTCATTATACAGTATCATGACCTCGATGCCACAAATCAAAAAATAAACAAATTACATCTCTCACCAAAGCAAAAAACAAATGAAAAGCTAAAACTACTCACCTTATTAATTTAAAAACACGTGCCTATTCGAATACAATGCGGTATGAAAGTTTTAAATCAATCGATGGAGGACTTGAAATGTTGCAGGAAAGTAGCCGCAGTCAATGTAGAAAGTAGTTGTGTTTATAAATTCTGCCCGCTAGTGAAGGCGCGATACGGGCGGAATCAAAAAATTCAGCCCGCTCATGAGGGCAAGGTTCAGAGTGGAGTCAAAAGATTCAGTCCCTTCACTTCTAGTTGTCACGTAGGTGACACGTGAGAAAAAGTATGTCTGTATAAAAATGATTGCCTATTCAAATACAAGGTTGCGTCAAAATTTGAAAACATTCGATGAAAGAGAGCTTGATATTCCGGATAAAAGGGAGTATTTGCATTTTCACTTTTATGGATTAATTACTTAATTTAATCTGGTAAATTGAAATTGGTAATAAAATGAAATCAAATAAAGACAAAAACAAAAAATAAACAGAAGGAAAGAATGTATAGAAGATGCAATATAATTTGCAAATAATCAGTTTAAACTAAGTAAAATGCTTTCCTAAATCACCACAAGCAAATATTAACAATTAAATTAGCACATATTAATGAAGTGTTATTAAAAAATAAATAATTTCAAAATAAATTAAAGCAAAATACTTCCCTTTCTAACGATTAAATTAGTTCATATTAATGGAGCAAAATTGCAAATAATTTTACAAATTAAAAGCAAATGAATTTTATAAATTAAGATAAAAATGTTTTTTTTTTTTTGATCATTGCAAGCAAATACTGACGAATCATTAATCTGCTTGCAAAAGTTAAGCAAAAAGACAAGTGTGACGACGAAAAAACTATTTCTGGAAGGGGAAAAAAAACAAAAAAAAAGTATTGCTGTGAAATATTTTCATTAGGAGAAATTTGAGTTTATTTGATTGTACAGACGATCTTATTATGTAATGAAGCTTTGCATGACATAGTATATTGCCGCAATTACATTACAATACAATTTATAAGTGAATATCAAAGGCGCAATCAATAGCTCGAACATATTTTGCTAGATAGTAGAGAAATTTATTTGGAGTTGGTAACTGATTAGGTTTAATGAAAGAATGAAGCTCAATTGAAACACACTGCTTCTCCAGTTGATAAGAGTTACGCCAACATTAAAATAGGGCATAAAGCGATGAAAGAAAAATTGCAAGATAAAACCGATTTGAAGAGTTGTATGAGTCCAGAGAATATGTTATGGCAGATAACATCTTTTAGAGTGAAATTGTATACAATATTCTAGACATTACAAATGGGAGTGATTATGAGACCGAAACATTTGCATGGAACATTTTTACTAGTGAAGGTAAAGTTGGGAAATTTCAACAAAGAATTATAATAGATATGTGAATTAATTCCGCTTATTAACTATTGAAGATAAACTGCAAGACAAAGATGAGAATTAGATATCACATCGTAACATTCATTTAAATTCATTGTAAGTGATGAATCATAGGAATTTTTTCTATATTGCAATACTTTGATATGCTAAAATTATTTTGATCCTTTCCGACTGGAGTTATTTAAAAAAATTATTCATAATTGCACATTTTTATCGGAATGGACAAATTTATAAATTGTCAGTTATGTTTTTATATGCAAACATGGTGAAAAGTGAAAAGGTCAGAAATGGAAGAAAGGATATAAGAATTCAAACAGAAAACTGAAATCATCTGTTTTGTTTATAGAAAAATTTGATTAATTAAGTTTGAAATCAATTTCAAAGACAATAGAATCAATTGCGCAATTATTTTCAAAAAATATTATATGCTATGGTGCATAATACTTTCACAATTTACAATAATTAATCGATTTTTCTGAAATCAAGTTTTCTATTGAAAAGATCAATATTAGGAATAATAAAATGTAGCTTATATAAGAATAATACAGAAATTTTTTTGGTTAAATAAAATTTTGAAATTTATTTTTTAACAAGTGAAAAAATTACTGGTAAAAGCAATATTATAACGAAATATAGCTTATAAGAGAGTAACCCAGAAATTTATTCCCAGGAAAATAAAGTTTTGAAATTTACTTCTTATCAGTTAATAAAATTGGAAAAAATATGTGTTAAAATATAGTTTATATTAGAAGAATGTAAAATTTGTTTCAGACAAATAAAATTTTAAAGTTTACTTTAATAGGTGATAATGATAAAAAGAATATTATGATAAAATATAGCTTATATGAGAATAATATAGAAATTTCTTTTGATAAATGAACTTTCTAATAAGGACAAAATTATCAGTAAAACGAAATATTTACATCATTAATTACAATTGTCCACATTAGTTAGAATTATTAATATATAGATCAGATAAGAATAAAGAAATTTGTTTTTGGATGACTGAAATTTTGAAATTTGTTCTTAAGTAGATGACAAAATCGCTCTAAAAAAAATATTTCACATTGTTAATTACAATTGTGTCCATTTTTGTTTCTTTGATTTTATCTGAAAAATAAATGACTGAAATTTTGAAAGCAAAAATTGAAATGTTGAAAATGAATAAAATTTTCATTCTTTGCGCTATTGAACATTTTTGCTCAATTCTTAAATTTTATTCTATATTCATTGGTGTTCTATGCTATGATAAATTGCTATTGCTTTGAACTGTGAAAATAAATTAATTTTTGATCCGAAAAATTATTTTATATTAAAAAAAAAGAAATGAATAATCGATTCTTAAAATTTTAATGTCTTGAAAAGTTTTATTTGAAAATTACAAAATAATAAATATGTGATATAACTTTTGTTGAAAATAAAAAAAAAGAAAAAATTTTGATAGTGAAAGCGAAGATGTCAGTAACTTTCAATGGATATTGAAGTTAATGTCTTGCTATTCTTATGCATTGATCTTGTGAAATTGATAAATGGTAGTTTGACTGATAAATGATACTGTATCAAAGGATCAATGCATTTGAAGAGGAAGATATTGGAATTAATTGTTAAAGTTGTGGGGAAGTAGAGTAAAATCAATCATGTATGATACATCAAAATCACTTATATAACTTTTTTTCGATCATTCAGATGTGATCTTCTTCATTGATATCATTTAAGGAAGATCTCGAAATAGTTCTTTTTGTGATAAAGGGCGAATTAGTAAGAAAAAACAAAATAAAAAATACTTTTCTATCCACATTATATCCTTTAAATAATTTCTACTTAATTTTTTCAGTTATTTGAGAATTTTTTGCATAAAGTTGAATTTAGCAATAATATGAGAATAGTGAAGAATAAAATAGTGACGAGTAAACAGTTTGAAGGCATAAAGATAAATTCATGAAAGTTTATAGAATTGATTGCTTCACAAAATCAAAATTATTTCGATCAATTCTGTTAACTTATTTGGTTACAAATTTGAAGAATGAATTTGAATATTGACAGGATTTATCGGAATGATTAGATGAGTAAAATTTGCATATTATGCATATCATTTCAGATTTATAATTTAATATTTTATTAGCAAATTTTTGCCAATTTCTTAATATAATTTATGCAAAATTTGACAAGAAAGTGATTTAAAAAAAGTGGATCGTTTAAATAAATGGCAATAATATTATGTTGTACTATGTATCAAAGAAGAATGCTCTTAATCATTAGCAGAATTAATCATAACGGTTACCATATATAATAAATCAAATGATATGATAAACGATACACTTTTTATTTCGTTTATTGAATCCAGAAAACAAATTGGATTACATTATTCCTTATCATATTTAGCTAACACTCAGCTTATCATAATCTAGAGTTATCCTAGTGATCCAATGAATATATCATCAATATGCAATGCAATCAGTATGATAAAGAAATTGCTGTGTTAGTGGAATGCAAGATGTTTTGTCAATGATTTTTTATCAGAATATGACGAATAACGATGAGATTAATGAAAATTTGTTATTAGGTAAAGAAGTAATTATTAATAAATAGTTATCAAAGCATGATAAGGAAACCGATCACATTAATTATGCTATTGAAGAATTATTGTCAGAATACAATGTAAAGAGCAGTAAATGAAGTTATCGATTATTCTTTTTAAAAATTATGTTTTGCTTTTCTCTGTTTCATGCGCTATTCATTATCAGTTTGTTCAATTATTTCCAATGTTTTACATAAATTATCAATTTCCTACATTAACGTGAGTATTTTATCGCATATCAAGAAAAACTTTATCAATTATATCTTGAAACTTCATCAATAGCGATAAATTTATCAAAAAAAAAAGGAACGTTTATTCATATAATATCATTTATTTTCAACTCAGTTAGGGCAACATAATATTTATGATTATTAAGCGTAATTTAAAATTTTGTGCGTTGTTTGTTTCGCGTCAAGTTGCACTTGAATATTGCAAGTTTTCGTGGAGTAATAATAATAATTTACTTTCAGATCCCATGAGAAGGTTCATATTTGTCTTCTAACAAGTACATGTTGATTTTCGACATACTGAAGTGGAAAGTACTTGCAATTTGTACAAAATTCTATGCGATAACAACATTTCACTACTTTGTGACAAAGTAATTTTGTCACTTTCGAAAATGTCACTTTTATTCGGATTGTCATTGTTAATTGCTGTGGAAGGTTTGTTGTGATTTGAGCTGTGGATGAGACAGATTTGTATTAATTCTTTCATTCACAATAACAATAATCGAATAACAAATAATTGGCAGCAGAGTGGAAAATCAGTTGTATTTCGTGAAAAAAGTCGGGTGATGTAGATTGGGAATTTAGAGAAAAATGTGTATTGGGAACTTGGAGAGGAGTAACATAGTCTAAGGCCGTTCAGTTAGATGAATCCAACTCGAATCATAAAAGGGAGGTTTTTTGAAATTTTATAGGGGTATTTGAACTGTTAAAAATTGGTCGTTCTGGGCTATAATACGATTGATAACATGATAATTGTGAGAAAGGAATAGTTTTTACAAAAGGAAAAATGTTGTGATACAGTTTAATTGGATATAAAAGATGGGAACGGATATTAAGTACAAAATTAATCATTTGATTAGAATTATTTTAGCTAATACTAAAAACGTTTAGAATAATGTTGTAGATTAGCATGGGAATTGGCATACATTGAGAAATAGTTTTACAGATAATGATTCATTAGAAAAATTTTCAAATGTTTAACCATTTGATCATATAATTTTCTGTGATAATTAATTTTAGTTAGAACTAATTCCGGTTTTTCCGACATTAATAATTTTCACTATTAGCTTTTTTTTTTTTTTTTTAAATCCAGAAAATAAGCTTGAACGGGAAGAATTATAGATTATTGGCATGTATTTGAACGACAAATGAATTAAAATAAATGTTAACAAAGTTGCAAGAATGGATTTCTTTTAGCTAGATTCGTCTTGAATATCTATTTTCCGCTTTTCTGATTTGGAAAACTACACTAAAATTTCAATCGCCATAATTAAGCTGTCGGAATGAATGTTGACTTTATGATTTTTTGCATGACAGCCATCCTTATCGATATTGTATATTAATTATATTAATTTATTCCAGCGGCATGTTTATGTGTTTGAATTTCCATTCCTTGACGACGTGATCTTAATACTTTTACGATCACTTCTTGAAAAATTTGCAATGGAATGATACAAATTGCAGTGATTATGATGAATTATATGCAAATATCAGTGAAAAAAGCATGAAATAAGAGTAGACATCATCCATTTCACTTCTGAAAATTTCTCAGTAGAATTGTATGAAGTTTAGAGTACGGATAAAATAGGAATTTTTATGTGTACTTGGTTGGAAACCAAATAATTGCTCATAATAGTTTTCAAAAATTTCCTTATTCTCATTCTTTGTTCTTTATTTTTATAAAATTTGAATTCTGGAAATATGACTCAATAAGCAATCCTTTGCCGTATGCATACAATATATTGAAAAAACAATAATCACATTCCTCCTCAAAGCATAGTTGTGATATTTAATTCTTCCTTGAATCAATAACTCCGGAAATATTTGTTTTTTTTTTTTTGTTCCTCTTTTCCTGTAATTTGAATATATCTTTTTTCAGGATATTGGCAAGACATCAATTTCAAGAAATCTCCCGTAGATTTGAATAATCCATGCAATATATTTTGTGTCGGCGAAGAATTTGATTTAAATTTACAAGGCTTCATTTTTTCACTGTATAGACTTCCATTTCTGAAAACAGGCAGAAATTTTTTTGTTTTAGATTACTTATTTGCATTTAAAATGATGAAAAAAAAACAATCTCAAAAGCTCGCTTCTATGAGAACATTGTCGAGCAATTTTTCAAATCGCACTTCGAAAAAAAAAAAAAACGAAATTTAAATAAACCAATGATTTATTGCAAGTTACCTTTCTTTTCTGGTATGAAATAAATTCAGTAGATGGGATGTGGCTAAGATCAGTTGAAAATCAATACTCTTTGGTTGAACGATGTTGGTAATAAAATGATGGATTCAGAATTGTCGTTTCTTCAAGTTAATATTGAATCTCCTATCCTTTCTCCATTCTTTAGAACGAGTTTGTATTTATTTTACTTGAATTATTTCATAATCATATTTGGATGTGGCTTAATTTAGAAGCATTAATTGTGCAAAACTGATAATTCAAATGATCAAATTGTAAGACTATTGATTAGAAAAAAATCCGCTTTTTAAATATGATAATTTAGAAATGTTAGTTACTCAAGAATAATAATTCACCTCTCACAAATTATGAGATTTTCGATTAGAAAAAAGAGATTAATAAATTTTAGATGTTTTATCAATTCTCTTTCGACAATATCAAGTGGATAATGAATTGCTGGTGTTTTAGGAAGCGAGGTAAATTATCGAATTGCCAAAGCTGCCGGCAATACATTTCTCTAGTTACAATTCACTTTGAAAACATTTTTTTCTACTCTAGGATTCTTTTCCTCTGAGTACAAGTAAAACTTTACAACACTAATTTTCTATAAATCCACTTTGCCAGAAAAATACTTGATCTTTTTCAACTTTATTTATTTTTGATCAGACCTCTTCATCAACAGTTTTGGTTATGCATGATTGAAGAATGATGTAAGGAAGAGTATTAGTTGAAATTATTCAGTCTGAAAGTATTTTTCAAAAAACGTTAAAGAACTATTGTCATATGTAACCGCTTTTTTCCCTTCTTTTTTGCTTTTCATGGATAGGTTATCATAATTTAGTATCAAATTCAATACCAAAGTCGTTGCAAATTTTCGATAATATGAAAAAGATGTTTGTTTCATGGGTTTGGTGGTTTTGAATTTTTATCTCTTTCTATCAGGCCATCAAAGGCTTAATATAATACTGATGCTCATCATCGCTTTCTCATTCTTTTGCATGCTTAAATTCCTTCCATTTATGATTCTTCTTTTTTGCCTATTAAAAATTCATTTCACTTTTAAGCTTGATTTTAGATCCAAGTAGTGGATTTCAAACCTCGATCCAAAGCAACTAATAAGTTACTTATCAATTTGCTGATAAGAAAGCAGTGACATTTTTGTAGCATAATTGATGTTTTATGAATCCCAGTAATAATTTTAGCAAAACATATCATTTATCATATAATTTTAATACGAAATATAGTATTTTTTTTTACAAACTTGCATAAGTTCTATATTATGATGATAATAATAGTACATTCTTTGTTGATACAACAAAATTTAAATGGTCGTGCAGCAAACATTGTAAGATTGTTCGTTATTTCTGGTGAAAGTTGTCACTGAAGGTAAGCATTCGTATCCTTGTGGACACATTTCATTTTCGATTGAATTTTCCAACGAACATAATACAGGCATATATTTTCCCATTATCAGTATTTTTCGTCCATCGGGACATTCTTTAAATACAAATTAACTTTTTGGCAAGAACTGTTTCTGTAGGAGTTGGGTATTTTCAAAAAATTAATGGTTTAGCATGTAATTATTTGCTCTAAGATTCCATCTTGATCAGATTTGGGGAAAAATAGGTTTGATTCATATTTGCTTAATAATTTACCAGGAAAGATGGCATTAGGTCTTGGCTTGCAACAAATATGATGGGATTCGGCCAGACTGTATATGCATTCAGCATTGGCATCATAACAATCCGTCGATTGAATGCAAGTTTCAGGTTCACTTCGAATTCTTAAAGTATCGTAGCATGCATCTATAATAATCTAACATATATTTCAGGATTTAATTCATTGATTTTCATTCCTTTCCGTTAACTTCAGAAAAACAAAGGACAGGAAATTAGTCTTGCTTTCTCCTGTTTCATTCGTTTTTTTGCTACAGTGCTTGAAAGTACATTTTTTTTCTTTTTTTTTATGTGTTTGTCATAAAACTAGTTATCGCTGTAATCGGATATCTAAACAGAATGAAATAACGAGGAACTTACCGAGAGATGCGTAGATTGATACGAAAAAATGCATGAGAATTGTGATTTCAAAATAGGCAAATCTAAAAGAATGTCGATAAATTTTCATTGGAAAACTTCAATGGTTATTTTTCAAAAATTTTTGAAACATAATTTTTCCCGAGGTCCTATGATATTTTTGTAGCTTAATTTTGTATAAATGAACCAAAATTGTAGATTTCACAATAATGGAAATTGTAAAGCATATACTGAAGCATTCATAAACATGTAATTTTTTCTGTGAGGTTTTAAGAAATGCCAAAAGAATTCGTTAGGATGCTATCAAGACTGAAAAAACTTAAAATACTAAATTATATGATGTATGAAAAGCATTAAAAGTGTTTTTAAGTTTCTTGAAATAATATCATTTGTACAGTTCAAAAAATAGTTTGACAAAAGAAATGGAAAACTTCATGGACTCACCGTTTGAAAAAATGCATGAAAAACTCTTAGTTAAGTGGTGACAATGTGCAATAAACTGTTGCCAATTATCTTTTCGATCATCTTTTATTTGGTCTGTTTTAAACGGTACTTGATATTGCCGAAATAATAGGAATAGCTTCAAATAACTGCTCTATCCTCTTTTCCGTATCATCTATTCATAGCCGCTTTTTTTTTTTTTTAATGAGTATTAGTTGGAGATCGAACAATATTTGTATAATATTTACTCAGTCTCCTATAAGCTTCTAAATAAACACAATTATCCAACCAGAAAAGAAAAAAAAAAGAAAAAAAACAAATAGTAACATAATACAAAAATCGATTTTAACAAAATTTAGATGGAAAATATATCTGTATGAAAATTTATCAAAGTCATAGTAATGACTTATAAGTCATTTTAACTGCAGTTAGTTACTTTCAAAGCCTGAGTTTTGAATATTTCCATTTTTTTTTTCGCTAACTTTCTAATTTGGAAATTCCCAATTGTTGTAAACAGAAAAAAAAAAAGCAGTTGTTCAATTAAAATATACATTATAAAACAACCAAAATATAAATATAATAAAAAATGAAAAATTTGCACTTTTATTTTGCCATTGTTCTTTATCAAGAAAAGATCAAACATCATGCTAATCATCGCTTCTTGCATGTATATTCAGCTTTATTCAGAATTTGTACTTTTCATAATATGAATATATAATAGGAATATATTATGGAAAGTACAAATTATGAAAAGATATTATGAAAACAAATATTTATGAAAAGTTCATTTGTTAGGCGCTTTTTGTTTTCACATAAAAAGTGTGTTGCAAATATTGGAATGTTCAGCGATGTAATTCATAGTTATTTTAAATCATTTTCTGGGGATCTTCATTATAGGAAATTTATCACAGTGTTAATTAATTAAATGATTTAAAATAAATATTAAAACTTTGCATTTCCTTGAATATATAGAATAAAAAATAAAAATAAATTCCTTTTTGACTGTGGATTTCAATTTAATATCAAGTCTTGCATGAAATTTGATGATTGACTGAGTTATATGATTAATTGGAAACGTATGAGATGAATTACTGGCAGTCTAACTACCGAATGATGTCGCTTAAATCGCAAGAATGAAAGAAGAAAACTAATAATTCCTGTGTTTTCATTTGACATTGCATATTTGCTGCAGTTAATTGTGAAATTATTTTTTTGTCCATTAAGTCAATGAGCTTTATAAAAGCGCTCTTTCATCATACGTTAACCACAAGACATTCTCATGCGCTAGCAAAGGCATATATTCTTGAGAAACAAAGGAGCTTTATTGTAGCCCGAAAATGGTATCAGAATCTTCCAACCATGAAGAAGAAGAGCGTCTTGGGCACAAAAATCATTTCAAAGAATGGATGCCATGAGATCGGTCGGATGGTCCAGCTCGTGGTATTGAATTTTTCTTTGTTGCATAAACATATCTCTTTTTCTTCATAATATGTTCTCTTCATGAAAGTTGTCTCTTTAATATTATCGAAATTGTACTGTTGATATAATTGCTGCGTTCTTTGAGAATGTAACAAAAAAAGTTGAAGAAACTTGTGATAAGTAAAAAGCAGAATACATCTCTACAATTTTGTTACGGTCAGAAAGAAACAGCGATAAATGATGATAACTTGAAGCTTTTTATAATTCTGCGGATTAATGCTGTGAAAAGTTATGTCGTTATACGATAATACACATTATAAAAAGTATGAAAATGTCTGACATTGGATAAAACAAGCATTTTTGAAGCTTTCCTTATTTTCAGGTATTCCAAAACCAAAACATGATATGATGAAATTGATTTATAATTTTGAAAAGTTATTGTCAAGAAGGTATTCGAGGTGAATATTTATTCTAATAATCGCTTTTTTAAATTATCATTTCACATAGTTCGGATTCGAGAGATTTGAAAATTACTTATTACTTCTGACGAAATTAATCAAATTTTGATATACTGGATCATTATATCAAAGTTTGTTACTGTCACTTTAAAGTTTGTTATTGTCACTTTATAATAAAATACTATAAAATGTCGCTATTATTAATGAATGATTGATAAGCACATTTTAGATTTGATAAGATTTTCATCTCGATTCTAATTTGAGTATATTTACTTCCTTGTTTAGTATTAAAATTCTCAACGGCAATATAATCTATTATAGGAGATTGCTTGTATACGGAAAGTTAAAAATGGTGAAGAATGATGAGAAGTCGCATATTGAGAAGAATTACTAAGAAGCTACAAGTTTTCAGCAACATGTATTTAGGAAAAATTGATTCGCCTGTTTTTCTACTGTTTTCTTCATCTACAAGATATATGTGTTGCTAAATCTCAAAAATTTTGAAATAAAAATATCTTGTTAATATTGAAATATGGATGAGCAAATTGTGCACAACAAAGTACTCAAAATCCAAGCATATATCACTTTTTTATATTAATTTCTTGAAACAAAAATTGATTCGGTCATTAAATTAATCTAATCATTCAATCAAATTTATAATTTATACAAGTTAATGATTTATAGTATTGAAAATTTGTTAAATATTCTATCTAACGATATTAGCAGTATGATCCATATGATCGTAACATTGGTTAATATTCGTAAATATTTGCATAACTTTTAAAGTTTTATTTAAATTTTAATTACAGAATTTGCATTCTAATGGAGTATTTTATAGCAATTTAAAAGTGTCAACTTTCTTCAATATTTTAATCATTATTTATTTTCAAATAAATCATACGGTCGTTACTGACACGGTGTACGAGTTATGTCTTATTTGCAATGTACACCAGCAATGATACAGGTGGTGTAGCATATTTATTATGGGAATGATTCATATCGAGCTTAAATGCAGCATAAATGCGAATTAAATCTTAAATCTGAATTGCCCTAATACAAATGAATTATTTACATTTCATTCAGTCATTGGTGTTTGTTTTCTTGCTCAACAAATAAAACTTTTTGAAACATACTTGTTTATTTGTTCGAATCTCAACCGAAATGTATGTATCCGAAGAGAAAACTATTTGTTTAATAATAAATGTTATATATGTTAAATGTTCTAAATGAATAAAAAATATATATTATTCTTCTAAAAAAATTTTTTTTATAACTGAAATCTGATTGCGTGTGAAATAATTCGCAAGTACAGTAATTCTCTAAAATGATATGAAAATCTTACTGTAGGTCCCATGCACTGGTGGTACAACGACACATATTCTTGAAGCAGTTGGTACCGAACGATTAGCGTTTAAAGTGAAACTGAAGCAGAGACACTACGATTTGTATAAAGTAATTAAATAATTCTGATTCATCTCTTACCTTTCTTCAATTGAAATTCCAACTTTTTGACTAATGAAATGTGTAAATGACAATGTATAAATGATTATCACACCATACTTTTTGAATTAATCAATGGAATATGTCTATTAATGATTGCATGAAAGATTACACATGCTGCATGAGAATCCTAGAAAGCAATTCTATGATCATTAACGACATTCCTTTCGCTTTAAAGCATTTTAATTTTCAAATTATTCATTTTTGGTCAAAGTTTTAAATTACTTAAGACTTGTCAAGCTCATAAAAATTTTATAAACTATTAAAGTCTTTTAATGTCTTTCTTATACGGCATCAAATCATTAATTATATGGCATCTACGTTTCAGAGCCTGATCAATTTCTACATTCTATTTCTCTTATTGATAGATCCGACCTCTTACTGACTTTGAGAAAATATTTTATTCCTTTTTCTCCATTTAGAAAGCTTGTAGAGCACCTTAAAATTAGATAAAAATCGTCTGTGATTTGAATATGGCAATAATTTATTATTGCTTGGATGGAACAATAAATCGAAATGCTAATTGAAAAATAATAATTTAGGTATCGCCACCGCTTGGTTTCATAAAACCTGGCGTTAAGAAGGAGCTTTTTCTACGGCGATTAGTTAGTTTCGCAAATACCTTTTGTTGATTAATTTGCAAATTATTCAGTTTATTAAAAAAATTTCTTCTCATTTTTACATATTATCATTCAATGCGAATGTGATATTAACAATAATATACAAAGGAAAAAACATTCTATTAATTGTAAATTATTGAAAATAATTTTTATTTTTTACCAAAAATTTTCATAATTTTGTTAGTGAATTAAAAGTAATATTTTAAAATTACTATTATTAATTTGTTGGTATTAATTTGATTGATTTATTGATCCCGACTGCTTGAATGGCTAGTTGATTAATTGGTTAATTGATTGACTGACCAATTAATATTGATTTATCGGTGCATTTTTTATTGATACATAATAAAGGAATATATCCGTGTACTAAAATAATTTTTTTTTTTCAACAAGATGAATTATTATTCCCGATAATATTTAGAAATTGAATAATATGAATTGCTAAATTGCTTACTTCATTTTGTTACCTTTGTTTCATTGCGTTATTTATCGAAACATTTCTTCATCGAAATTTCATCCTATTGTTGTATAAACACTCCGTCATCATTTTATTCTGGCCTAAAAATCATATCATTATATTATTTTAGATTGAAAGCCAATCATTATTTTGTCCTAGTATAGCATGTCATCAGTTTACCTTAACCTGGAAAGCCATGTCATCATTATGCTTCAGCCTGGAAAGCCAGGAAAAACAAAACTGGTAGTGGAGTACATCGCATCACCAGAAGGTTATGATCCAAGAAAGCCGTTTGTTGATGGAGCTGATGTAGGTGTGCTGATTTTACGTGTAAGAGGTAAAAAAAAAAGTATTTTGAATGATGCAAATTTTCCAGTCTTCTTACATTATAAAACTTTATAAAAATTGAAAATTTTTAAAGTAATGAAATTAAAATATAATATACAAGAATTTGAATTTGAAATCAGCGATAAATTTTTTTTTTTTTTTTTTGCTGGAATATGATTTAAATATTAGAAAGTTGATGAAAAACTGCAATTTCAATCGAAATTTTAAAATAATTGAAGTAAGATAAGAATTCAAATTAGCATTTGCTAGATACATAAGTCTAAATTTTACCAAATTTTCGAATTTTGTTTTTCAAATAATTCAGGAAAGCTTATCCAGATGAAACGAGAACTTAAATGTATTTAGGATTTTAAGCAGAATTTTTGATATTTCTTATTTTATCTTTTGTTATTGCTAAATAAAGTTTTTTTTTTGCTTTTTTTTTTATAGCATACGTCGATAAAAAATTACCAGATGATGTACCAACTATAATGGGTAGAGTGGTGACCAAAATAGGTCAAAAGTTTACTCCTTCAGTAAGTAAACATTTACTTTATCAATAATGATTATTATTTCACAAGCAAATTTTCATGCATTCGAAATATTTTCATGTAAAGCATTAGTTTTCGGTTAGCAATCATAATCATTTAAACTGATATATTTCAAATAGCTAATTATGAAAGTCATTTAAAGTTGACGCTCAGCGTTTGAACCTTTTTGAAAGCAATTAAATAAGTTCTATATTTTGTGTGTAACACAATTTAAATCCATTCAAGAGGTCATAAAAACATTTCTACTACGTCAAAACCTAATGCGAATGTGAGAATCTCGTTGAGAGATGGTGAAGATATTCTTATAAGTTTAAAAACAATATCTTTTATTAGCATTATGAGGAGGAGCTCTATATTGGTTTCATCCAAATATCATTGAATAATTGCGCAATGTTTGATAATTTAAAAAAAAAAAAAAAACATGAAAAGATTTATGTAAAATGAAATATTTTTCCAGAAGAAACCAATTAAAATTTTTATCTGATGCAATTTTCTGGAATTTATTGACAATAAAAAAGTAAAATTTTTCGTAATCAATTAATTAATTAATTGATTAATGAAATTTTCAGCCAGGTTACGATGATCGTAAGTTGGAAACGGAAATTGAAGAATTATACAAGGATAAGGAGAAAGAAGGACCAGTAGAACGAATACTTTCGAAAGAGAAGTTAGAAAAAGAAAAAGGCGTGAAAGGAAAGGCTGAAGGCGTTAGTTTATCGAAAGCGAAGTTAGAAAAAGAAAAAGACATAAAAAGAAAGGCTGAAGGCGTTAGTTTATCGAAAGAGAAGTTAGAGAAAGAAAAAGAGAGAAAAGAAGAAGAAAGCGTTAGTTCAAGTGAGGAAGATGGTAAGTTCGATCAATGATTCGTACTAATTTTCGATCGATTTGAAAAACCGATAAATTCTTATCTTATCACTATCATATCAAGTGAACATGGAATATAGAGATCAGACAGTCATACTAATATTACATTGCATGTTTTTGGTAAAAATAACAATAAATAATAATAGTAATAATAGCAATAATAATAATGATAATAATAATAATGAAAATAATAGTAATAGTAATAACAAATAATTGATAATAAATAATAATAATAATTAATGGATAGTGTTAACCATGATTAATTGAAAAAAACTTAATCCATGTTTGTTTTTTTTTTTTGATTGCTAAATGATTGAAATTAAAATCATGATTAATATGAAAAACCAAATATTGATAACCATTATAATCATCATAATCGTAACTTTTTTGGATTATTTAAAAGTTACCCATATTTTTATCAGTCGAAGTTATTTATTTAAGAATTGGTTATTATTACTGTAGCATATGCAAAAATTAGGGAATATTTCATCGATTCATTTTAATATTAGTCATCAATATAAATTTTATCACATTATTATTTATTATCATCTTTATCACTAGAGTGGCTTTTCATGATAATATTTGAATGAACAATGGATAATTCCAATGTACTTTGGAAGATGAAGAAAATTTTTGAACAGAATTATTGCTTTTTAATAAATGATAATTTTCAGGTAAAAAGAAAGGTGGTAAAAAGGAAAGCAGTATGCACTTTTATTTATTTCAAAAAAAAATTTTTTTTTTTTCAAGCGTCGAGAAAATTTCGTTGCTTTAAAAAAATAGTTGGAATAGAAGAAACAAATTCAACATTTTCTTTTCACAAATTAATTTCATACCAAATGATCAATGAGGAATAACAGTACTAACTAATTAGATAACATCAAAATAAGGCAGTAAATAAATCATAAAATAAACTAGGAAGCGAACAAAATTCTTTTTTGATTACAATATATTTTAATTACCGTTTGCTAAGATTACACAAGTTATTATTATAATTCGAATGCCTAATTTGGTAAACCCGTAGCATTCCCAAAATGACAGAAAAATTATTCATTTTTTTTCTTATTACTCTCGATATTAAAAAAAAATATGCTGGAATATTGCATGTAGAACTATTACTATAGAAATAAAATATAAAATAACTTAAGATGAAACATTAAACAAATAAAAAAATGGAACACAAAATAAATTAAATTACATTTCCCCTAAACAAATTTTTTAATAAAAGAAATCTTTAGTTAAATTTTTCAGTCGAAAAATACAAAAACAAAAAAAAAAAAAGAATGTAAATTTTATGATGAAATAATAAATGTTTTCATAATAATAACTAATTATTTCAAATTTAATTTGTATTTAGTTCCTATTCAAGTGGTTCTGCCAGATTTCTGGAAAGATTTCAATGTTCCTGAACTGAAAAAGAGTAATGATGAATTAAAAGCAGCGTTGCAAGCAATAACTAATGAAAATAAACGATTAGAAGAAATTATTACACAAATGATGAAAGAAATTACTTTTCTACGTGAAGCACTACTCTCAACTGTGCTAAAATTGGGTAATCTAATTACTGTAATTTTAAAAATAAAATAAATTTCAAAAATTTTTGAACGATATTGAAGAGAAAATCTCTTCCGAATAACCAATTAAAGCAATAGTCAAATGATCTTTCATTCAAAATCCTTGGCCAGGTAGTGGTCAAGCATTATCGACCACTCTAACTGCTGGCAGTCCTGCTGCGGGAAAAAGTGGAACTGACATTACTGTTGGTGGCGGTACTGAGATCTCTAGTACTATCAGAAGTATCGCTAAGAGCGCTAGTCCTGCTGTTGGCGCTATTAGTACTAGTAAAACCCTTGCTGCTAGCAGTACTGGCGGTGCTAAAGCTGGTGCGGTAGCTCAAAGCGGTGCTGGTGGTGCAGGCAGGGTAACTCAGACTGGTGCTACTCGTGTGAGCACGGTAGCTCAAACCAGTGCTGGTGGTGCGAGCAGGGCAGCTCAGACTGGTGCTGGTGGTGTAGGCACGATAGCTCAAGCTGGTTCCACTGGTGCAATCACGGTAACTCAAACGGGTGCAGGTGCAGAGGTTGAAAATTACTTGTCAGCCATGCTAACAGCAGGTGGACCTACCGGTGGCGCAAAAGAAAGTGATGAAGCTGCCCTGACTAGTGCTATGGGTGGTGCAAAAGAATTTTCACTTTATTTCGCAGGTGGTGGCGCTGGTACACGCAGTACATATGTGGTTCCCACTACTAAGAAAGCTAAAGATCTTAAATTTGCCTTTGGAAGTACCGCTGACCAAATTGGCATGCATATATCTTTGATAATAATTTATATTTAAAAATATATAATTTTGAAATTTTAGAAAATATTTTAACAAGTTATTCAATTTGCCATATACAAAATACATAGAGTTCTTCTTATAAATTATACTTAAATTATCATATTACATCTAAATTCTCAGTAAATTTTCATAAATTGTTATTTTGTTGTTTAAGAATTTAGCCTATTTTCATTTCTAGTCATTTGCTAACTCTTAATTAAATTTGATTGAACTATCAAATGTTATTTTAATTATTGATTTTATAACTCGTGTGAATATTTCATTAATGATCAATCATATATATATAGTTATTTATTTTAATTTATTTAACACAAAATGAAACCAATAAATTAGAAAAAAAGTAATATAAATAAATAATGATTAAAATATTGAGAATGAGGAATAAGTTAGGAGAAAAGGAACCGGACAATAAATGAAATTCCAATAATGAGTGATAAAAATACTTAATATACACTTGCTTATTGCTACTTTGCATTATTTAAAAAACTTTTTTTGTTCTTACAAACTAAAGAAATCTTTTTAGGTAAGGGCGGTCGTCGTGATAGTTCAGATGGTAGTGCTGGTGGTGGTGCTGGTGGTGGTGCTGGTGTTAGTGATGGTGGAGGCGGTGGTGCTGGTGGTGGTTATCGTGGAATAACTTCAGTTTATTTTTGAAAACAGTATGAACTCTTGATATTTGCAAAGTAACACAGCATGAACATATGATATGATGTAACGGATATAAATCATTTAATCTTTTCTATTTGGATTGCTTTTAAAATCCAATTCGCACACTTTAATTATTGATATGGCTTTCAGCGTAATTTTCAAAGTCAATGCAAATTCCTCTGCCTATTAATGTTAATCTTATACAATAGATGTATATTTGAAATATTTATTTTTAATTTGTACTTTCATCATTGCTTAAAACAGTTTGTCAGTAAAACCGGAATATTTATAATATGAATAAAACGAAATAATCGAAGTAACTTGTGCAGGAGAAATTTGTAACATTTCTCATATATCTATCTGGGAATGAAGGCCTTTATTCTCTTCTGATTTGTTATTAGAGCTTAACGGTATTATGAGAAAGGTGTTAAGATGTTAACTGTCAGGAATGTTGCAAAGATTGAAGCTAGTGAGAAATATTCATCTTATCCTAAGCCCGTCTATCCAATTTTTTGTATGATTGTGATGTAAGTCTCCACCCACTACAATGCTGGGATCATTCATATAAAAAGGGGACGTTTCGAGTCAGCTAGATCAGTGTAGTCAACATCACTGTCTTCAACGCGAGCAGTCTTTTCAAAGCCAATGTTCTAGCTGCATTAGCATTAGCGTCTTCAACGAGAATATTCCCTTGTATATCAGCATTTTGAATGAAATCGGATTCTTCTACACCATTTTTTCATTTCTTTTGCAGCAGTTTTTTTAATATCGCAATCAGCGGCAATTCAAAACCAATCCAATATCAAAAACGATTTGAACAACAACATGAGCGACATATCAGCAATAGACGACTGTTATTAACTTTTATATTTACTGCGTATTGTTCATTTACTCTTCATTATTGCATATGAATGACATTGTTTATAATATGGTATTACCCAAGAAAGCATATTGCTAACCTAGCAGAGTTGCCATAGCAAAAGGCAATTTCCAATCCAATACAAATCGATAAGATTTTTTTCCCAAAAGCATTTGCAAAATTGATATCAAATTCTTACTATTAATATGATAAGTAGAAAATATTTATCAAACTCTTTTTGACAATTTAAATGGAAATTGATATTTTTTAATTTTTTTGATACTTTTGGGGAAAGGAAGGAGAAGAAGAATGGCTATCTTTATCGTATAACTTTTCTCTTCACTTCATTTCATAAATGGATTTTGTCAAAGTAAGAAATATTCAATTTTTTCTTTGTTTTTGGTTTTGATGTAAAAATTAAAATTGGAGGAAATGGAACGTAATTTTACATTTAACGGGATGATTGAATTTAAAATTTAATTTATTATTTTAGTTATTGTTGAGATATATGCACTTTTTAGAATCAAAAAACTTTATGATATCTAATTTCTTTTTAAAATGATTAGAAAATTTATTGCATATTTGAAAAAAAAAAAAAAAA